>CAUYOR010037448.1:0-35179 GCA_963573925.1 Callimico goeldii | reverse complement strand
CAACCTCCGCCTCCTGGGTTCAGGCAATTCTCCTGCCTCAGCCTCCTGAGTAGCTGGGATTACAGGCACACGCCACCATGCCCAGCTAATTTTTTTTATATTTTTAGTAGAGACGGGGTTTCACCATGTTGACCAGGATGGTCTCGATCTCTTGACCCCGTGATCCACCTGCCTCGGCCTCCCAAAGTGCTGGGATTACAGGCTTGAGCCGCCGCGCCCGGCCTGTGTTTTCTTTTTTTTCTTAGACAGACTTCTCACTGTGTCGCCAAGCCTGGAGTGCAGTGTCCAGATCTTGGCTCACTGCAATCTCTGCCTCCCTGATTGAAGTGATTCCCCTGCCTCAGCCTCCTAAGTAGCTGGGACTATGGGCACCCACCACTGCACCCAGCTAAGTTTTTGTATTTTTAGTAGAGATGGGGTTTCACCGTGTTGATCAGGATGGTCTCGTTCTCTTGATCTCATGATCAGCCCACCTCAGCCTCTCAAAGCGCTAGGATTACAGGCGTGAGCCACCATGCCTGGCCGGTAGTTAACACAGTGTTTTCAAGCAATCATAAGGGACATCTGCACGGGCCCTTTAAAAAGCCTGGCAGAAACCCAAGCTTTAGAAACAATTAGCAACTACAAAAGTGCAGCTTCGGCAGTTTCTTTTCAAGTTAGACAAACTATTCAAAACTGAACAAGCATTAATAAGAAGATGAAGAGTGGAGAGCAGTGAGTGACGGACTATTAACTTGGTTGCCAAGGAAACTCCAAGTTAGAGAGAAAGATCGTCGTGGAGATTGATGCGGACTCAGAAAGCAGCCCATGGAACTTCTGCCCTTCTTTGCCCTTAGCCACGAGAGGAAAGCAAGCCAAGAGGTGAACAGGGAGTTTGAGAGCTAACCCACAGATCTGGGAGAAAGCCTCATGTTTCAGCAGAAAGCCTGCTCCTCTCTGACAGCGTTTGGCAAGTCTAATGAGGACAGCCAACAGGATAAGTTAGACGTTGTCCTGATCAGCAGCAAACACACCCTTAGGTCCAGAAGAGGAAGAAAGTGGCGGAGTTTGTCTGCAGGCCTTTGAACCCCTAAGTATACCGTGGGAAAAGGATAAATATTTCTCCTAAGAAGAAGAAAGAAAAAGAGGGTAGGATGAGCTGTAAGAAAGGATTGTGTGAGTAGTACCTAGATGTTGATGTTTCTGGAAAATTACTTCCCTATCATCTTACAGATGCGTTCTGGATTTTTTTGTCATGGTAAAATACACACGACATAAAATTTACCATTTTAAAGCATACAATGGCATTACTGCATTCAAAATGTTGCGCAACCATCGCCACTCTCTAATTCCAGAAGGTGCTCACCACCCGCAAAGCCGCCCCATTCGTTGTCACTCTCCACCCCCCAGTTCCCTAGCTACCGTTAATCTATTTTCTGTCGCTACGGATTTGCCTATTCCATATATTTCATATAAATGGGATCATATATTATGTGGCCTGTGTCTGATTTCTTTCATTTAACCTACATTATAACTTTAGCCTTTTCATGGCCAGATAATATTCCATTGTATGGATATATCACATTTTCTTTTTCCATTCATCTGTCGATGGACATTTGGGTTATTTCCACCTTTTGGCTACTGTAAACAGTCCTGCCATGAATATGATGTACAAGTTTTTGTTTGGACACCTTGTTCTGATTCTTTTGTGTATATACCTGGACTGGAATTGCTGAAGTACATGGTGACTCCATTTAACTTACTGAGGAACCACAATCTATTTTCCACAGCAGCCCCAACATTTGAATTGTTATGGATTTTTGCCAACTGAATTAGGAAGAAATGGTAATACCTAGAGCTATAGGGGAACATTGCTGTTGGCCCCTTTGCAAAGCAATCTGGTAGTGTGAGGAACAGTGTAGCTTCAAAGAAAAAGGATGGAACACAAATCAAATATCCCTGGGTCCCATGGTACTAGTTGGCAAAACAATTAACCTTCTCTAACCTTCTCTAACCTCAGTTTCTTCTTCTGTAAACAGGGTTCTGCTTCTGCTTCATAGGGTATGGTAAACATTAAAGAGCTTTGTCCAAATACCTGGCACCTGATAGGCATCCTATAAGTTCTAGCCATTGTTATTATAATGTATACTGTTTCAGAATGTATAGACATAAAAGTCATGTTATTTAACTGGAAAATTCTGACCTTGAAAACCTGTCTGAAGAAAATAGAGTCTACCCTTTTACTAAGGAATAACACCTTCAAAATATATGTCATATTACAGGTAAGTCAAAAGTACCATTCTTAAGCAAGAAGGAAATGAAGAAAACCAATTCTTCAGCACCAGCTGTGCCCTGGGTTCTGGGTTAACTTCTTAACATATTCACTCACTGAACATCCATTTACTGAGCCTGTATTACTTACTACTTACTGAACTTGGCCCTGGTGATACAGTACAGAACAACAGAGACAGAGTTGTGAAAGAAAATAAATTTTGGGGCCCCCAAATCACTAAGCTAAAGGGAAAAGTCAGGCTAGGAACTGCTTAGGGCCAACCCGCCTCCCATTCTTTGCCCCTCTGCTCACTGAGATAAATGCTTATCTAATTGCCTCCTTCGGAGAGGCTAATCAGAAACCCCACAGAATGCAACCATTTGTCTCTTATTACCTATGACCTGGAAGCCCCCTCCCTGCTTCAGGTCTTCCCACCTTCGCTTCAAGTTGTTCCGCCTTTCCAGACTGAACCAATGCTCACCTTGTGTATGTTGATTGATGTCTCATATCTCCCTAGAACGTATAAAATCAAGCTGTGCTCTGATCACCTCGAGCACATGTCAGGACCTCCTGAGGCTGTGCCACAGGCATATGTCCTCAAACTTGGCAAAATAAACGTTCTAAATTAACTGAGACCTGTCTCATATTTTCAGGGTTCACACAGTCCCTCCCCTCAGGAAGCTTATATTCTAGCAGGAAAGAAGGGTATAAAACAATTAATAGTAATAGCTAAAATTTACAGAGCACATGTTTTGTGCCAAGCCTATTCTAAGTCAGGTGTTGGCAAACTACAAGCCATGAGCTAAATCTGGCTCACCACCTGTTTTTATAAATAAAATAGTATTGGAGTACCGCCATACCCACTCATTTATGTATTATTGTCCATGTTTGCTTTTGCACTATGGCAGCAGAGACCACAAGGCCCACAAAACCTAAAATATTTACCATTTGGTCCTTTACAGGAAAAGCACACTAAACCTCCATTCTAAACACAACAGGAGTTGTCCTTAGACACAGGTACGGTATTCTTATGATGCTCATTTTTCACATGAAGAGACAGGCACAGACAAGGTCACTTGTTCAAAGTCACACATGTAGAAAGTGAAACAAATCTATAGTTTAGTGTGGCTATAAAATTCATGCTTTACAAACTGTACTATTCTGCCTATCCAAACAAATACAGGGTCATTTCATTACAACCGTAAAAAATGTTGTGCAGAAGAAGAGCATGTGGTACCTCGCTGAGGCTAAGATTTAGGATTTAAAGGTCAGGAAGAATTAGGGGTGGAAATGGGGCACATTTCAGGTGTAGGGAACAGTGAATGAAGGACTTGAGACAAGAAAAGGCTAGCCCATTCCAGGACAGTAGGAGAGGCAGGAAGTAGATGACGCAAGGTCAGGTGGGCCAGGTTGAAGATTTTGAACCTTACTCTAAGACCAGTAATGAGCCATTGAAGAGTCTTATTCAAAGACATACTAATACTATATTTGCCTTTTTTTCAAAGGTGGCTCTGGACAGTGTGGAGACAAGCTTGGGATATGAGAACAAAGAGCAAGACAGACTCATTAGAAACAATTGCCAAAGTCCAGATGAGAGACAGTGGTGGTTTGACCAGGGCTAGGACAGGAGAGGGAAGTGACAGATTCAGAAGGGGAAAGGGGCAGAATCAATAAGGCACCTGACTGCCTATGGTGGTGAGAGGGAAAGGGGTCAGGGTTAGGCACCCAAGTTTCTGGCTTGAGTACTTAGTATGTATTGCTTCTGGCGGACTGGTCTGGGTTTTGAACTGTAACAATGCAATCTGTTGTAGTTAGTTTGGGGAAAAAAGGGATTATAAAGGGGTATCAGATGTCTAGGAGAATCTTTGTTAGAAAAAGTAGATCATGTTCTAGGCTGAGTTTCCAAGAACAACTCCCTGGTGAAAACAGCAAGGAGACTCCAGAACAGGGCTGCATCTGCTTACACCTGTGTCAGCAAAATGGAGATGCCCCCTCCTGCTCCTTTCCTTCTCCACTAGGAAGCAAAAGCCCTGGTGCATCTGATTGGTTGGATTGGTGGATTCTAGGTCACATGACTGCATCCTAGCAGCAAGAGAGGCTGGGAAATGTAGTTTATTTTTATTTTGTGTTTTGGCTTGCATCAAATGTGGAGAAAAATCAAATGTGGAGAAGACGTTCTAAGGATTCTAAGCTGCTTCTGGCCTGGGCGTAGTGCCTCATGCATGTAATCCAAGCACTTTCGGAGGCCAAGGTGGGCCGATCACTTGAGGCCAGGAGTTGGAGACCAGCCTGGCCAACATGACAAAATCCTGCCTCTACTAAAAATGTGAAAATTAGCCGAGCGTGGCAGCACACAGCCAGGAGCATTGCTCGAATCTGGGAGGCAGAGGTTGCAGTGAGCCAAGATAGTGCCACTGCACTCTAGCCTGGGCACCAAAGAAAAACTCTGTCTCAAAAAAAGATTCTGGGGTGCTTCAAAGGGCACACACCTGCTATACCAGATAGCAGGGAATTAGGGGTAGTGTTAGGTGTTAGAGTTAGGTCACTTAGAATGAAAACACCGAAAGTGTAGTTGTTTTGAAAAGGGAAATAGGGGTTTATTTCTGGACCCATTGAATGAGCAGTGCCCATGATATCCAGGAGGCAGCTGGAGAGATCTCATTTAATCCTCAAAGCAAACTATGAAATCTGCATTAAAATCCACTTGCTCTAACGTCACATAATAAGAATGTGGAAAAAACAGGACGTGAATCCGGATATTTTGGCTCCAATAGCCGCGGTTATTTCCTATGTCATAAACACTGTCTTCCAACTTCATTATCATCCTTTTAACCTCTGCCTAGCTTTGGTTAATATAAGTAATACTTTTAATTCTATTTTTATTACTCCCAACTTGGCAAACACCATGGAAATCTCACCATTTGTCCCTGTCAAACACGAAGTCAACACAGCTCTCCAAAAGTCACGCTGAGATCACAGGTTTTGTGCTCCATCCTTTCTGCGTAACTAAACTGGGACAATGTGCCCCATGAAAAGATGCATTCTGCATTGTGGTTTTCAAAAATAAAAGCTGTAGTGGGCAATGTTTCTCTTGGCACTACCCTTTAAATCACCACAAAAATTTACTCAGCCTTCCAGAGGAATTGGCCTAACAGCCTCATTCGTGTTCAAGGAAGAGTCTATCATATTCCAACAGGCTTTTCTGTAGAAATCTCATGTTGATTCTACACTTTATATAAAAAGGCAAAGGACTTGTAATTTAAACCAAAACAATTTTGGGGAAAAAATTTGGAGAACTTATATTACCTGGATCGCAAGACTTACTATAAAGCTACAGTAATCTACACAGTGTAGTGTTGGCAAAGGATAATCATAAGATGAATGGAAAGGAGGAGATCCAGAAATAGATGCACACATATATGATTAATATTCAACAAAAGTGCCGATATGATTCAGTCTTTTCATCAAATACAGTTTAACCAAGAGTTTTGCTCTTGTTGCCCAGGCTGCAGTGCAATGGCATTATGTCAACTCACCACAACCTCTGCCTCCCAGATTCAAGCTATTCTCCTGCCTCAATCTCCCTAGTAGCTGGGATTACAGGCATGTGCCACCATGCCCCACTAATTTTGTATTTTCAGTAGAGATGGGGTTTCTCCATGTTGATCAGGCTGGTCTTGAACTCTCAACCTCAGATGATCCACCTGCCTCTGCCTCCCACGCCCAGCCCGGAAGATTCTTTCTCATAGTTTTTCATCTTAAACTCTAGGAAAACAAAATACAAGAACCATTTCTCTCTATAGTACCAATAGTCATCAAAATTTATGTTGAGTGTTTTTCCTCCTTATTTTTGTCAAGGTTTGTGCTCTACCCTTTAACAAATGTCTGCAACAAATTTTCTCTACCTAAACTTTTTCATCTGTGGAACATTTCCTACAACCAATAGTTTTGTCTTATCTTGAGATCTAGAGCTGAAAGAGGCTCAAACACCTGCAACTTTATCTTCCTTTCTTGCAGCAGGTAATGATTTGCCTGGATGAACTGAATTCATGCTGCTTTTAAAGCCCCAGAAGGCACTAACTAGCGCACTAGGCTCAGAAATGCTTTCTCAGAGCCAGGAAGCTCTTCTTAGGTTTGTCATAAATCTCACATTTTCGGTGGCTCACGCCCATAATCCCAGCACTTTGGGAGGCCGAGGCGGGTGGATCACGAGGTCAAGAGATCGAGACCATCTTGGTCAACATGGTGAAACCCCGTCTCTACTAAAGATACAAAAAATTAGCTGGGCATGGTGGCGCATGCCTGTAATCCCAGCTACTCGGGAGGCTGAGGCAGGAGAATTGCCTGAACCCAGGAGGCGGAGGCTGCGGTGAGCCGAGATCGCACCATTGCACTCCAGCCTGGGTGACAAGAGCGAAACTCCGTCTCAAAAAAAAAAAAAAAAAAAAAAAGTATTGAAATCACTCAATGAAACTCTTCTACTATGTCATTGATTATTGTGGCTCTTCTAGGTCCCACACATTGCCATTAGTTTTTAGGATTGATTTGTAATTTTTAAAAAAATAATTGATACTGCACTGAACCTAGAGTTTGAAGACGTGTTTGGCTCTGTGTCCCTGCCACAGCGTATCGGAAGAGAACTCCTATCTAATAATATCATGTCTTTCAACCCATGAGATGGTCTATTCCTCCACTAGTTTAGGTCTTCATTTTCTATCATTTATTTTTAGCAAATAAATAAATATTGCACGTTTATTGATGAATTTATTCCTAATAAATTTTTATTTCCACAAAGAAATTATGATTTTGATACTTTTATAAGTGAAAAAATTTAAATGTCATTTTCCAATGGTCGATATTAATATATAAACATACATTCATTTTTATATATTGATACTGACATTTTATATATTGACATTATTTCCTGAGACCTTCAATTATATCTAGCAGTATCTTTGTAGATTTTTTAAGATTTTCTAAATAATCATGTTTTCTACAGAGATGGTTTTACGTCTCCCTTTCTTATATTTTGATTTTAGAGTTTCTTTATTGACTTATTGCGACAGCTAAGAACTGCTGTATGATGTTGAATAGAACTGCAGAAAGCAAACATATTTACCTTATTCTCAGTCGTTAGGGTAGAGAACATTCAGTCTTTCAACATTAAGTATAACCAGGGTTTTGTAGATTACTTTATCAAGTTGAGGAAGTTCGCGCTATTCCTAGCTCACTGAGAACTTTTATTATGAATGGACATTGAATTTTATGAAGTGCTTTTTCTCCATTAAGATGATTTTTCTCTTTAGGTTTTCTCCTTTATTTCACAAAACACTGAGCTTTATTGATTTTTAAATGTTGAACCATTTCTGAGATAAGCCCCTTGCTGGTCATAAGGTATTATCCCTTTGATATATTGCTTGATTAATTTATTAATGTGCCTCTGCGGATTCTTGCATCTGGTCTATAATTTTTATTTTCTATATTGTCTTTGCCAGGTTTGGGTATCAGAGTGATACTGGTATCATAAAATAATGAGAACTGGTCCCTCTCCTCTATTTTCTAAAAGCATATATTTAGATTGGGCATTTCTCCTATAATATATAATATAATTTGCCAGTGTAACCAGTTACTGCTGTATGAAAGTTTTGAGAAACAAATTCAATTTTTTAATAGCTATGGGTGTCCACATTTTCTATTTCATCATGAGTCAGTTTTGATATGTCAGTTCTAGTCCTCCAAGCAACAGATGCTGAGATGGAGTCATGTGAGCAGAGATTGAGTGGGAGGTCGGGCAATGCCTGTGGAAGATAAAGCAGGCAGAGAGCAGGATCGGATACGGAGAGCCTTGAGACCATGAAGCAGATATGATGAGTGGGAAAGGAAAGGGGAAGAGGAAGGAAATGCAGACATGAAAAAGTCTCAGCCAACTTAGTGGGATGCTCCAGAACAAACGCTGCCTCCTAAGAGTCCTATCATGGGTAGAAATGACCAGGTTCTGGCATCCCTGCTAGGTTCAACAACTGAAGGCTGCCTTGGGAGAGTATTGAAACCTGACATGAATCTAGAATGCGTGATAGGTAAAAACTATCAGTTACTACACTCTCCTTGGCTGACCAGCAAGTTCTTTCCTGAAAGGAGACCAAAGCCATGCATTTCCAAGGCTAACACATTTGGTAAATCTGTTTTCCATGGCATTTGTCCATTTCATCTTAAATTTTCTTTCTTTCCTTTTTTTTAAACAAAGTCTTGCTCTATTGCCCAGGCTGAAGTGCAGTGGCATAATCTTGGTTCACTGCAACCTCCGCCTCTCTGGCTCAAGTGATCCCCTATGCCAGCATACCCAGTAGCTAGGACTACAGGTACAAGCTACCACACCCAGCCAATTTTTGAATTTTGTTGTAGAAACAGGTTTTTGCCATGTTTCCCAGGCTGGTCTTGAACTGCTGGGCTCAAGCGATCCACAAGCCCTGGCCTCTCCAAGTGCTAGAATGTTAAATTTACTGACATAAAATTATTTGCAATATTTCTTTATTTCCTTTTTAATCTCAGTATAATTTGTAGTGATAGTTCCATTTTTATTCCTGCTATTGATAGTTGGATTTTTTTTCTTAAAAAATATTTAGCTTTTTCTTTATTGTTTGTCTCTTTTCTATTTCATTGATTGGTATTTTTTCTACTTACTTAATTCGCATTTTTTAAAGCTTCTTAAGTAGAAACTTAGACCACTGATTTTTTTTTTAATCCTTTCTTTCCAACATAGATATTTCAGACTACAAGTTTCCCTCTAAGCACAACTTTGACTGCATTCACAAATTTTGGTATGTTGATTTTCATTACTATTCAGTTAAAAATATTTCATAATTTCAACTGGGTTACTCCTTGACTCTTGGATAATATGAAAGTGTGTTTTCTAATTTTCAAACATCTGAGGCTTTTCGGTATTTTATTGTTAATGATTTCTACTTTACTTTCCTTGTGATCAAAGAACATAATCTGTGAATTTTAATCATTTGGAAATTCTTGAGTCTTTACTATGGGTTATCTTGATGAACAGTCCATGTGTATTTGAAAATAATACATATTCTGCTGTTGTTGAGTCTGATACTCTATAAACGACAATTAAGGCAAGACCTTTGACAGTGTTAATCAAATCGTCTATATCCTTCTTACTTTACCCAGTTTTCATACCAGTTAGGAAACATTGGTTTTAAAATCTCCAACTGTGCTGATGGGTTTGCCTCTTTTCTCTTTAACAGTCAGTTTTTGCTTCATACATTTTAAAACTGTATTATACACATGAAACTTTATTATATACAAATGTGCATGCACATTTAAAATTCTTAGATGCATAAATATTTAAAATACAAAGGAGGACTAAATCTTCTTAATGAGTTGACCATTTTTATCACTAATTATTTAACTCTGATAATATATTGCTTTCAAGTTTTATCTTTCCTGATATTCATAAAACCATTCAGTTTTATTATCATTAGCATTTGCATGGTATATGTTTTTCCATCCTTTTATTTTCAACCTACCTGTGCCCTGGTCTTTATAGCATATCTCTTATAAACAGCACAGAGCTGGGCCATGCTTTTTAAAAAATTTTGTCTGACAATCTAAACCTTTTCATTGAACTGCTCAGTCTATTTATATTTAATATATTTATAAGATTTGATTTAAGTCAACCAACTTATTTGTTTTCTATTTGTCTCAACTATATTTTATTCTACTTCTCTTTTCTTACCTTCTTTTCAATCAATCAAATATTTTTTAGCAGTCTGATTTAATTCCTCCTTTGTATTTTGGCCTATGCTTCCTTGCACTGTTTTTAGTTGTGACTGTATGGAGTACAATGTGCACCGTTAATATCTACGTAAAGGAAGGATTATACACTAGGAAGCTTATGTAGTGTAGCTTCTCTTGCACCTCCATCCTTTCTGCTCTCACTGTCCTACATATTACATCTACACATGTCATAAACCCTACCAAACAGTGTCGTAATCTTTGCTTTACACAGTTACAGCATTTTAAGGACATTTAAAGGAAAGTAAAAAGATAAAGTACTTTATCTTTCTGTATCACCCACGTTTATAATTTCTGGTGCTCTTCATACCTTCCTGCAGATCTGAATATCTAACTAGAACCATGTCTCTCCAGTCTGAAGAACTTGCTTCATACGTCTCCATCATCGTTTGCTTCTGTAATTACTTCCTCGAATATTTGTCTTTCTCATTCTTTTTCCTCTCCTTTTGGGATTCCAATTAAATGTATTCCCGATCACTTATTATCTCGCAGGTCAAGTACTCATTATTCATTTTATCTACTTTTCAGATTGGGTAATTTATACTGATATATCTTCAAAACTATTTTCTCTTCTCACATCTTCAACCTCATACAGTAAAACTGTCACTTAAACTGTTGTGCTTTTCAATTTTATAACTGACATCTGGTTATTTATTTATTTATTCATTTATTTTTGTTAATCAATGAGAGCCTGTTATGTTGCTCAGGTTGTCCTTGAACTCACAGCCTCACCTCCTCAAGTGCCAGGACAACTGGCCGGAGCCACCGTGGCTCCCTGACATCTGGTTATTTTTATGGTTTCGATTTCTCTTTTAAGGCTCCTCATCTGTGCATTCATTATACGCATACTTTTCTTTAGTTTTTAACATATTTATGAAAGTTTTTAAAAACCTTCACCTGCTAATTCCAATGTCTGGATCATCTCAGGTTCAGTTTTTACTACCTACATTTTTTTCTTAACCATAGGTCATATTTTCCTATTTCCTTACATACCTAGCAATTTTTTATTATATATCAGACATTGTGAACCAAACACTGTCAATATTCACACAATTCCATTTTGTTCCTCTGAAGAATGATGATTTTTATTCAGCAGGAAGTTAATCAAACTCCAGATTCTGCAGTGAGTGACAGCTGACATCTTTGCTCAAATCTTTTAGTTTCCAGGTGCTGTTCTGACCACTAAAAGAGTGCATTTGCACTACGATGATCAGCAGTGGACTGGCACAGGGTTTATAGGGGTAGATGTGGAGTCTGCTACTCTCTGGGCTTCTCTTCTTTCATGAATTCCCTCTAATTAGCTAGCTGCTCTGAAGTCCCAGACTACGTCTTCTTAGTAACTTACTAAGGCGGAGGCTTTCTGCCACCCCATGCTGCCCAGATGAGTAGGTGTTCTCAGACCATAAGCTTCAAACACGCAAATCCCATAAATACCATCTGATCTCTCAAGGGTTAACTTCCCTTTACCTTCTGTCTGATTTTGGTTGCTATCCAGTGCCTTCATATAGTTGGTTTTAGATGTTTTGTTTATAATATTTTGTCCAGATTTCATAATTGTTATCTGTGTTAGTCTGACTGTGCTACTCTGTCATTACCAGAACCATGGCCTTGACTATTGATTTTTGTCTATGATTAATAAATAAAAACCATGAACTACAAACTGTTTAGCATATCTACATACCAAAAGATTAAAACTACTGGCTAATAAATTTTAAAGAAATGATTTTGGATTCAGGGCCCCAAATTTCTCTATATTCACAAATTCTATTAAGCTGATGGGGAGAAAGTAAGTTTGAATCCCAGCTCCTCCATCTGATTTTAACTTCTGCACCAAGGAAATTCTGAACTTGTATGGTGAGTATATATGTGGATGAGAAATAATGAGTGTAAACATTGAGGCAATGCCCAGGATAAAGTCTCATAAAAAGTGGCTTCTACTGCCATTACCATTAAGTGCTCCTACTGTATTAAATATATCAAAATGAAATTTAAGAAGCTTTACCCTAGAAGCTCAATATTGGTTTGTACTTTATTAGAACTGAATAAACAGAAGAGTTCCTGCAACTCATACCTTTTCTATGTGTGAAGGATGGGAGAAGATGAATGATTTGAGACCAGCATAATACTATAATATATTGAAGGTGATGAGGATTTTCTCTGAGGGCTTACAAAATAAAGTTCACACTTTGAGATGCTTTTAAAGTTCACACTTTGAGATGCTGGTCAGTGTTCCTTCTCAAGCTGAAATTATCTGCTTAATGGCTTGGCACCGTGAAAACTGGTTTACCCTACTTCAAAGAGTTTGTTAGACTGTATTTGGACTCACCCTGTTTAATGGTTAAGAAAGAAACTTAGAAGAGAAAACTCTAAGAAAGACGTTCTCTATCTTCGACACAATTATATAATTCACTTCATAGATAGGTGATCAAGCACTTTCTCAGACTCAAAGTAAATAATTTTCATTACATCCTTCCATCCTGGATACTTTCAAAAGTGTGAATCCTTTTTCTTTCTGAGCCATTGAAAAAAATCAAAGACTTTTGACTTTGAACATCACACAGGCCACAAAAAACGAAAGTTTTGTTTAAAGTGGTACATAAAATTATGCCTAGCACTGCTCCAGGAATGGGGTAGCAATCTTTCTATGGTTATAGCATCTCTTAGTGGTTTCATACATAAATACTCTTTCTACTGCAAAGCAAAAAAAAGGGGGGGAATGCATTTTTATAGAAGCTGTTTATAAAAGAACATCAAACAGAAAACAAACACAACAAAAAATCACTTATTCAAAATACTAGATCCATAGTGATACAATCAGTCAGAGGACAGGGTTCAATTACACAGGGAAGTAGGAAGGGTTAAGTCATCAATATAGATCGATCGCATATTCTCACCAAGGCTTCATGATCTTCTGCAATTTCTGGTATCGCCTGCAAAATTTAAAAACAACCATGTGAGGAGCATACTTAAAAGCAACAATTTTGACATAAAGAACATATTTTGAAGAAAACTCAGGGTTAGGTTCAGGACAGATTTAACTGCTATGAAGTAAAAGAACTTTATCCATTTCAATACATCATTCAAAGTAGTATCTGCTGTTCTTTAATGATGAGAAACAATCAAAAGATCAGCATTAAACCACTGTCATCAACCAGCTGCATTTGCTTATGAGTAAAGACAACCAGAATAGTCCATTTAGATCAGAATGGTTCTGTGTTCAATGGAGCAGGGGAACCCTAGAAATAAGAATAGATAAATTTTCAGTGAAAACAAGTTGAGCTAAAAAGCACTTGACTTAAAAAAAATTTTTTTATTATCTTTCTTTGGTGGACTGTCCACCAGTTTGACTTCTCTGTTTTTTCTCAGATGGCTTCTTCTGCAGGAAGATGCTGCAATCAATGTCTTTGCAATGAGACACTGCACTGGTGTGAAACCCCAAAACTGAAACTCTGGGCTGGTGGCTCAGAACCGGTAAATCTGGTTATAAGAGAGGATCATTATGCTTTTTTTATAAAAAACTAGACTCAATAATATGAAGAAACTAGTGTTTCTAAACTGGCCAAACCATATCCCATTCCTCAAGTCTACCAAATCTCTGTGGCTTTAAGTATGATCTTCCCTCTGTGTGAAACACCTGCCCCCTCTTTGCCCAACTCGCAAAGTCCTACCCCCAAACTCATCTCATTCTAGGCTCCTCTGGGAAGTCTCCTTGACTTTTGATTTCTCTTCCTCACCCAGCATAGGTGGTGCCTGCATCTGCAGTCCACAGGCCCTGAGGATACATCAGCTGTAAGTCTCAGCACATCTCCCTGTCCTTCTAGCTCCTTGAGGGCAGGGGCTCTGCATTGTGACACTAGTGTAATGTAAGGCACATCCAGAGTAGGATTCAAAACACAGTTGACAAATGATTTTGTTTTGTAGAAATTTTCACACTCTCAACCACATAAAACATAACCACTACAGAAACCCAAATTACCAGGCGAAGACTAGATTTAGTCTCTGGTAAAATTTGCAGGAGGGGGATTAAAAATGTATATAAAGAGTATTTTTCTTCCTCTGTAGAAAAAGTAGGAAGGGTTAAATCATCAATATCAATTGATCATATATTCTTACCAAGGCTTTCTCTCCCCCTCCTTTACCTGTCTTTCTTTTTAAAATACTTATTATTTCCCCACCTTCCTTCATCAAAAAGGCATTTTGGGTAGGTTGGAAGGGCGAAAGCATGAGTGGGGAGGCAGGCCTGAGCAGAAGTTGGCAACACGCAATGGCCAGAGGCCACTCTCTACTAACAGGAACCGGGGCTCCCTTGGGGAAGTGGCTCATGCCAGGGGTGGGGCAAGGAGATCTAGATAATTCTGGACCATCTTGTTGAGCCAGAAAGTAAAGAAATGCTCAAAAGATAATGAGATACAGGTCAAAAAGACACAGAAGTCAGCTTGAAGAAGCTCCCACATAACAAATCTGGGACATGTTGAGCATCAAATCAGTAATACTAGTGATAGATTAAGTCTACTGAATAAAACAGGAATGAATGAGTCCACACTGTTATAGAGTGAGGTACTGATGTTGAAAGACCAGAGCTCTGGGGAAAAACACACATATCTGCTTGGTATTATTTTCCAATTTCCACAGTGTAACTACTCTCACCATGGCCAACTTAAAGAACCAACATGAAATCAATGAACACAGAGCAGAACAGAGTTGTACGAAAGTGGCTCTCATGAAGTGGTATGAGCTCCCCACTGGAGATAAACATGTAGGTGAACAAATAACAGGAAGAAAACAGAGCTCTTACTACCAAAGAAAACCAACTACTACATGCAGAAAAAATGATAATATTAGAAAATTCCCCTTTGAAAATCATCTAAACAATAATTAACTCAGAGAAGAAATGTCAATGTCAAAACCGAGGGGTGAAACTGGGGTGAGGAGTGGGGCTTTACGGGTTCCCTGCGTCTTCCTACGTACTTTTCATGAATTAACCGCTAAGTTAGGGAGAATGTATCACATCTGGAAGATGCCATCTGAATGAAGTGGTCAAGGTTAACCCCAGTAATAAGACAGATACCGTGTGCCATCAACAGGACGAAATGGAAAAAACAAGTCACGACCATCTGTCATGTTCCAGCCAAAGACAAACAACATGGGTCTCCATAAGGAGAAGAGAAATTTTTGTTGTGTTGTTTGTTGTAATGAGAGAACACTGGATAAATCTGTAGAAAACAAAATATTGTGTTTCAATAGAAAACTAAGCAGTGCCCACAACATGTCCTTTTGGGCTATCAGATTCTAGTCCTGTTGGCTTTGAGTTATTTTATAACTCTCTGTAAGCTGCAGGCAACTGATGGAAATACATATATATACATCCTGGCTGGCAGTGATTTAATTGACTTCCTTTCCACTGGTGGAAAGCCAGTTTTGTCTCCATTTGCAATTCATCTCAACATTCCTTTGCTCCATATAAATTTGTAATCTTTTAACTTTTCCTTTAAAGTTATAACTGACAGGTTTCATCATATCATAGGAATAAAATAAGTTGTTTTAACACGTTTATTTGTATATCTGAAGTCAACATGTAATATAGAGGGAAACCTCTAAATTAAGCGTTTTATTGGGGAACCACAGAATTGCAATTCGAAGCATACACATAGACTGGTAGTCTTTGGTTATGTCTGAGGAACAAAGAAAAGGTTGGGAGTTGTATTAGAAATAAGAACGTTGGCCAGGCGCGGTGGCTCATGCCTGTGATCCCAGCACTTTGGGAGGCTGAGGCTAGTGGATCACAAGGTCAAGAGATTGAGACCATCCTGGTCAACATGGTGAAACCCTGTCTCTACTAAAAATACAAAAAAAATTAGCTGGGCATGGTGGCGCGTGCCTGTAATCCCAGCTACTTAGGAGGCTGAGGCAGGAGAATCACCTGAACCCAGGGAGTGGAGGTTGCAGTAAGCTGAGATCATGCAACTGCCCTTCAGCCTGGGCAACAGAGCAAGACTTCATCTCAAAAAAAAAAAAAAAAAAAAAAGAGTTCAAAGTGGAGACACGACACTTGTGTCTGAAAAACAAAAGCAAATTTGTTTCTGATTTAAGATATTTTTCACTTAATGAAATGATTAACCAATTATGTTGTAGTCTCCTTTGCAAGTGGGATAGACAACAACTGCCTTCATCTACTAACTCGATAACTATCAGATGCCCAAACCCTAGTGACACCACTATCAGGCCATCCAGAGAGTTTACAATAAAACTCGGAGGGAAAAATATTTTCAATGGTTTGCTGGCAATCACTGCAGTTCAAGAACCCTCTCTCATAAGTGCTCATGGGACTAGAATAACAAGAAAAATAGATGGCATGCCTGTAATCCCAGCTACCTGGGAAGCTGAGGCGGGAGAATTGCCTGAACCCAGGAGGCGGAGGTTGCGGTGAGCCGAGAATTGCGCCATTGCACACAACCCTGGGTAAAAATCGCGTAAATGTTTAAAAAAAAAAAAAAAAAAAAAATAAACTTCAACGTCCCTTTTGGTAAAAATGGTGCTGCTACCTTCCAACTCCAAAACCAGGTGCTATTTTCCCACTTAATTGCAAGTGCCTTTTTGGCTGTTTTTGTTTTAATGTTTCCCTTTCTGGGCAGAGCAGCTGGAAGATGGGCTGGATCTTACTAGCAAAGCAGGAGGGTGGGTCATCTGAGTACAGGAACAGTGATGCCATAAGCCTGAGAGATCACGAAGAGGTTTTAACAGTGCTAAACATAGGCTAGGGAAATTAATGTGAATAAAGGCCCCAGTGAGGACTCAAGGGAGATCAGAGGGCAGGGAGGCCTGATCGAAGAGGAATCGGGCACCTAACTGAAAAAATCGGGAGGTGTGATACAAATTTTGTTTTAATTTTATTTATTTTTGAGACAGGATCTTGCTCTCATCCAGGCTGGAGTGTAGTCGTGCAATCTCAGCTCATTGCAGCTCGACCTCCTAGACTCAAGCGATCCTCCCATCTCAGCCGCCGGGACCACAGGTCCGCGCCACCACGCCCAACTGATTTTTGTATTTTTAGTAGAGACGCGGTTTTGCTACGTTGCCCAGGCTGGTCTCGAACTCCTGGGCTCAAGGGATCCTCCCGCCTCGACCTCGGACAATGCTGGGATTACAGGCATTAGCCACAGCGCCCGGCATAAGCTTCATGGCTGAACCCGCTCACAGCTGTGAGCGTTGAGCTGAGCCCAACCTGGAATCCACGCATCTCGGGATGCTTTGGGATGGGCTTCAGCGGGTTCAAAAGGCCCGGAAATCGCCCAGAGGCATCAATTTCCACAAGGCTTGCAACGAGCTCTCAACACAAAGATTAGGAACCTGTAACCAAGGCCTGGTAAGCCCATTGGGAACGCGAGCCGCCTCCCAGCCTTGCGCCCTGTTGTGCTCTCGCAGTGCTGCAGAAACTTCAGGAACTTCGCTTTCATCTCTTGCCCAACACAAGTCCTCCGGCTTTTTCATTTTGTAAATTGCTGAGTGTGGCGAGGCCCCGCCCTTCCGCGCCCGGCCGTGGGGCCGCCCCTGCCTCCTCCCCGGCGGGTGCTCCTTCCCGGCCGGTGCTCCTTCCCGGACGGCTCTGGAAGCCCTGGCGGCGGAGGGCCATGGGGCCCTTGGCGCTGCCCGCCTGGCTGCAGCCCAGGTAGGGCGCTCCGCCGAATCCCGAGGGGAGTGGGCGTGGGTGGAGGGCCTGGGGGCTGGGGCTCCCCTCTGCTGCGGGCGGGAGGGCGTTACCGACCCGCGCGGGGCGGCGCTACAGTGCCCAGGCACCCCTTGGATCTCGTGCAGGTATTTGCTAATTTACGTTTCATGACCACCCTAGCAAGCAGGCTCTGTTGCTTTCTCCATTTCACAGATGTAGATACGGGAAGGACAGGCCGCGTTACTACCCCTGCCCTTGTGAGGCCTCTGCCAGTCCTTCCCCCACCCGGAGCCCTTCCCTCAACTTTCTCAGAAGCAGAGTTGCCGGGTGACTTTTAGATCTAGCAGCCCTGGAAACACCTACCACATGCATAGATCCCAGGGCCCAGTTTCGAGGGGAGCAGATTCAGTCGTACAGCTGTAGGGCCTGGGAGTGTATGTTTAACCCCCAAGCCAGGTGATTCTGGTACAGGTTGAAGGAGGATTTCCTCTTCCTAGACCCTTTAGCAGTTCCTGTCTTATGGGGTTGGGAGATGTCCCCAGATAAAATTATTCTGCCTCCCAGCTTACTTTCCTTGTTTCTTGGAGGTTTCACATCTCCAAGGAGGAGTAAATCTTGAACACACTGGCAGGGCCACTCCCGTCCTCCTTCTGAACTCCCAGAGAACACTTTAAACCGTGCTCTTCCTAACTCCCCCAAACCATGTCAATCTTCTCTTAGTCATCTCCCCAGCGGCTCACAACACATTTTTAAACCCAGCTTGACTTCCTTTTTCTGGTATGAGTAACTAAACTGCTTTCTATGTGTATCTGATGAAGGAAACTATCTGCCCTTGCAAAATACTAATAGGAGGCAGTGGCAAGATGTTAATACTAACCCCAGTCACTAATTCGTTCAAAACTCAGGTGTGTCCAGTTACTAAATTACCCAACATTTGGGAATGCTCCCATCCCTACCCCACTTCAGAACTACAACGCTGTGCCTCAGGTTCTGCACTTAGCAAGCCAAGCTACTGGAACACATAGTGACACATCAACCCCTCTGCACACATGGGTTTTGTTGTTATTTTGTTATTTATTTTTGACGCAGAGTCTCTCTTGCCCAGGCTGGAGTTCAGTGACACTATCCTCAGCTCACTGGAGCATCTGCCTCCCAGGTTCAAGTGATTGTCCTGCCTCAGCCTCCTTAGTAGCTGGGTTGCTGGGATTACAGGCATGCACTACCACATCAGGATCTGGCTTCTTCTTTTTTTTTTTTTTTTTTTTGTAGATACAGGTTTTGCCATGTTGGCTAGGCTGGTCTTGAACTTCTGGCCTCAAGTGATGCAGTCCTCTTTGGCCTCCCAGAGTGCTGGGATTACATGCTTGAGCCACCGCATCCAGCATCTTTTGTTTTTTTTTTTTTAAAGAATATTCAAAACCACCTTTGCAGTGGTTTCTTTTATTCCTTGGTGAGCAGTAGGGTTAGAACTTTATGAAAGATGAAAGCAGAATTTGAAAAAGGACTATATTTGATTTTTAAGCAAACTCACTATATAGATGGTTCATGATTCATGATGGTTCAACTTACAATTTTTTAAACTTTGTGATGGTGTGCAAATAATATACATTCATTAGAAACTGTACTTCAAATTTAAAATTTTCATCTTTCCCCATGCTAGTGATAAGAGGTATGAGACCCTTTCACGATGCTGGGGCTGCAGCTCCCAGGTGGCCACGTGATCAGGAAGGTAAACAAGCAGTACCCCACAGTGTACTGTGTTGCCAAGTGATTCTGCCCAGCTGTAAGCTAATGTGGGTGTTCTGAGCAACTTAGCTAAACTAGTCTAAGCTATGATGTTCTGTAGGTCAGGTGTGTTAAATACATTTTCAACTTACTATGTTTTCATTTTATGATATTTTTAGCTGATGGGTTTACCAGGACATAACTTCATCATAACTGAGGAGGTTTCTGCACTTACTTTAGCAGGTAGTGTAGGCTATGGCTCCCTTCAAAATCTGATGTGTACTTGGGGTTACCCAGATTACAGACTGAAATGGAAGAGTTTTCTTTTGCTTGCTCAGGTTGGCCAGTACATTGAAGTATATGTGTATAGTGCTGAAAGGATTATTATAAAATAAGTGTTTAATGGTATTTTCCTGTATTTATAGGTATAGGAAGAATGCCTATCTTTTCATCTATTACTTAATCCAGTTCTGTGGCCACTCTTGGATATTTACAAATATGACAGTCAGATTCTTTTCATTTGGAAAAGGTAAAACTCCAAAACAGTTTCTGATTTTTAGCTTTTGATCCTTGTTTTCACCTCATCTTGCTTACATTTCTACACACCTCACCTAATATCCTTCTCTAAAATTTATATTTTTCAGCAACCATATTTATTGCAAAACCTTTTTGGAGAAGGGAGAGAGATACGTAAAGGACAGGGATTTGGTTTCCCCCTGAGTAGGCAGTTTTCCTGAAAACAGAGATGGATGGCATTGGGGTGGTGTCATTTCATTGCTCTCTTTCCAGTTTGCACCAAACCTCAGCAGATTTCTTGTGTTTTGAGGAAATCTCAGCGTAACATTTTATGTAGAGAAATCGGGAATGAATCAGATTTTTCCAGTGTTTGTATTGTTCCCAGGTTTGAGGTAACTAGAGACTGCTAGTGAGTGAAATACACATTTTATATTTCCCATGCCTTTACTAGGGCCCTTTAAGAAGTAATATGTAAACGACACACTGAGTAGATGGCCAGCCACTTCCATGGGAGTCAGCATTAATGGTTTAAGTCATAAACTTCCTCTAGTTTCCTAAAAAGTAAAGTCACTGTTGGTTGACTACATGACTGTCAAAATAACATTCTCTTCATGTTCCATCCGCACATGAGTAAGTGTCATCACAGTTTACAACTGTTGAGTGACTTGACAATCTGAGCAACTGCTGGCTTCAGCTAAAAACAAATGTGTAGAATGTATCTGGGAAAAGTCATGCTGTGCTCATCATTTCAGACGTGTGTATCATAAGGAAGTTATTCTACTTGCAAGGTCCCATAAGCTATTTTATGTTGCTACTTCTTACTAAAAATCTACAGATAAATTCTCGCCTTTGTTAAGAACCCCCAAAGATACAACCTGAGGCTTGAGTTTCAGCTACAAATGTTGAGAGTTTTCAAGCAGTGGAAAACACAGGTGATGAGAAAACTTCTTTTAAATTTTTATTAAAAAACCTTCACTTCTAGTCCTTTGAGGTTTGCTGAGACAGTGCAGGCATATTACATGTCATTTGCAACACAAGCCATGAACTCTCTTATGCTGCCTTACCTTCCCAGTGAGACAAGTTACCTTAGTGGTGTATCTCCTCTCTCCCTCAGTCTCTCTCCCTCAGTCTCTCTCCCTCCATCTCTCTCTGTCTCTGTGTCTCTGTCTCTCTTTTTCTTTTTCTTTTTCTCTTTCTCTCTTTTTCTCTTTTCTCTCTCTCTCTCCCCGCCCGCCTTTCCACCTTTCTGCCTTTTTTCTTTCTTTCTTTCTTTCTCTTTCTTTCTCTCTCTTTCTCTTTCTTTCTTTCTTTCTTTCTTTCTTTCTTTCTTTCTTTCTTTCTTTCTTTCTTTTCTTTCTTTCTTTTCTTTTCTTTTCTTTTCTTTTCTCTTTTCTTTTCTTTTCTTTTCTTTCTTTTTTTCTTTCCTTCCTTTCTTTCCTTCCTTCCTTCCCTCCCTCCCCTCTTGTCTCTCAGGCTGGGGTGCAATGGTGCAATCTTGGCTCACTGCAGCCTCTGTCTCATGGGTCAAGAAATTTTCCTGCCTCAGCTTCCCAAGTAGCTGGGATTACAGGCACCTGTCACTATGCCCAGCTAATTTTTGTATTTTCAGTAGAGACGGGGTTTCACTGCATTGGCCAGGCTGGTATTGAACTCCTTACCTCAGGTGATCCACCAGCCTTGACCTCCCAAAGTGCTGGATTCACAGGCATGAGCCACCTTGCCCAGCCCAGCACATTTCTTTCTTATTATCCTGCCGTTATAGTTGTAGAAGCTACTTATTAAATAAACACAACCGATTCGTTCAGGAGACAAACTGAAGACAAGTGTGGCTTCAGTACAATTCCTGAATCAGTGTATAAATTATCTAAGTAGCTCAACAGAAACCTGAAACCGTGAATGTGTTATACCTGCACTTCTTCCTTCGCAGAACTGTGTAATTCATAATACTCTGGCAGCAAGTTCAGGGCAGTAGATAAGAGCATGGACTGTATGCTTTAGGAACAGTCTCTGAAATGGGGATGATAATAGCGTCCATGTCGTGGAGCTACTGAGAAGAGAAATCCTTAGTCAGTGCTCAATAAATTATTACTGCGTGAATCATCACTGGGCAGTAAAGAGAGCAAAATCTTCTCTAAGAGTTTCTAAACATGGCAGGATTCCATTTTAAAACTTGAAGCAACGAATTTATCCTATGTAGAGGAACATTTGTTTTCCTTCCATTTCCGCTACCTCTGAGTGCACAGTATTTCATTTGAACCCTCTGTAATGCAAACTCCAAAAGTCCTGCTCGAAGGCCCAAGTTCCAGTGTTTAACAAAACCCAGAAAAGCACTAACCGAATATTTATAGAAACAAAATTCCAGATACATATGTTCTTTGATATCATGACTTTAATAGTGTCATTTCCATAAACCACCTCTGAAATCATATTTTTTCTCATCTTTGTTATTTTCTTGGCGGTGGAGAAGCTGTGAGCACAGTAGTGTCTTTAACAAGCTCGTTTCTATTTATGCTTGAGGTGGCCTAGATTCTAGGAGGTTACTCTTATGTGGGATTGCTTTATAATCTTAAAAGTGGGGAGTAACTACTGCATGCACATTTAACCATAAAATCTTTCTCAAGGTTTTTAATTCTTTTTGGAACAGGAGCAATTAAAGTATACTACATTATGAAATACTTTTTTCAATTTGCATTGTATTAATTTAGTAGCCTACTTAAGGAATTTTTCACATGTACAGTGAAAAAGGAAGTGAATAATCTCCATTTGATTTCAAAGTGCTGCATACATTTGGGTTATACTCTAGTTTTTACTTACTATTTCTGCATTTTTAACCCACTGGACACAGATTCAATGGTTGACACTTTTTATGCTATTGGATTTGTGATGCGACTTTGCCAATCCGTTTCTCTCCTGGAATTGCTGCACGTATATGTTGGCATTGAGTATAACCGTCTTCTCCCAAGGTTTCTGCAGGTAGGTTTAAATCACATTATTATTATCATAGAATCTGTTTCGTATTTACATTTTTTCTATTTACAGCTTCTCTTGACATTATGACAGGTAAAAATCCAACCCTTGCCTTAGGTCACTGATAAGGAGAAGTAAGTTCTCGGAAGGACAACCTTATTCTAAAGCTGCACAATTAGAATAACAGTTGGGAAAATTCAGGGCAGTGAGGCTTGCTGACCCTGCTGCACTGCATTGACCCTATCCTGGAAGCAGATTTCATAGCCACTTCCCACCTTCACTATGTCACTGCCTGGGGTAGTAGAAGACAATGATAAGGCAGAAGATTGGAGACTTGGGTTTGAGGCTGGGCTTTGCTGCTTACCACTATGGGATCATACCACCCACAACCATTGGGCTGTTGAGGGAAAGGACAACACAGATAAAGGCTGGCAAAAAGTAATGATTAAAAAACAGAGTTCCCTTTGTCTCTGTCCAGACAATAGAGTACTCCTAGGCCATTTCTTGTTCATTCACCCTCTTTTATTAAACATCAATGGAAAGGGGAGATCATTTGTGTTTATCTAGTATAGCATCTAAGCATAGATGTGGGGGTCACACAGACCTGGATTCAAATCCCAGTTCTACTTTGCACTAGTTATGTACATTTAAACAAGTCATTTAATCATTCTGAACTTCGGTTTCTCATGTGATACGAAAATAACATGTATCTTATTAAGTAACTGAGAAAATGGATAAGTTCTTGGCACTTAGTTAAGAATATAATACTTGGTAGCTATTACTGTTTTGTTTTTTTTAATTGCATTTTAGGTTTTGGGCTATTACTATTTTCTTAGCTTTTTTTTGTTCCCTATTCCATGCCTCTAGCCCTAGATTATGATGTTCTTTGAAAAGGCAGGTTGAAGGAAGATGGGAAATTTGCAAGTAGTGACTCCATGTAGAAAACCATTGCTGGATAAAGACAAAACATAAAAATAAAGATTTTCTTTAGATTTTAAACTCATATTCATATAGTTGTCCCTTTCTTTTTTTTTTTTTTGAGACGGAGTTTCGCTCTTGTTACCCAGGCTGGAGTGCAATGGCGTGATCTCGGCTCACCGCAACCTCCGCCTCCTGGGTTCAGGCAATTCTCCTGCCTCAGCCTCCCAAGTAGCTGGGATTACAGGCACACACCACCATGCCCAGCTAATTTTTTTTATATTTTTAGTATAGACGGGGTTTCACCATGTTGACCAGGATGGTCTTGATTTCTTGACCCCGTGGTCCACCTGACTCGGCCTCCCAAAGTGCTGGGATTACAGGTGTGAGCCACTGCACCTGGCCCTACTCATTCATCTTTTAACTGAACCCTACACCAAGCTTCTCAAAGATTTGAGTTTGTGTAGCTCTGAAGAATGGGAGTATTTGCTATGCTTCCAAAATCTGCTAAGTTTCATAGACTGCTGCTTCCTGTCATGAGCCATGGGCCACGGCACTTCCATTCAGGAGCATCACAAGCCTTATGTCTTTGGTCTTTGGCCCCCCCAGGGTGTGGAAGTTTCTGAAGGCTTCTTCCCTGGGTTTCGGTCCACTTACCCAAGGCAGTCACCTTCAGGTGGCTTCTCCCTCAGGCCATTTTTCTTTACTCAGTTCACTGTGCCTAAAGTTTTCATTGGCTAGATAACCATGAGTCTAACCTTAGCTGGAATTCTACCAATTTGACTATTTTTATAAAGCAGTAACTGGGTATGACGGACTGGTTCAGAGTTTAGGCTCTGGAGTGAGACAAACCTGAATCGTAGCTGCAGTTTTGCAGTTTACACTAGTAGTATTACTCCAGGCAAGTCACGGAATCATTTTAAGCTTCACTTCTTCAGAAGGTTGTTATGAGTATTAGATCACACACACACACACACACACGAATATAGGACCAAATTTTGGAAAAATGCACTATCTCGTGTGTTTGCATGTGTGTGTGTGTATACGCAGTACACTAATATATAACAAGTATATATTGCAATACCTAGCACATATATGCATCACATGTAGCACCTGATTGGTACTTGTTATGTATTAGTGTCATCATAACCGTCATCATCATCATCATCACCATCATGATCTCAACAGAAGGCGCCATCATCCCTGAGCTCAGCTGGCCCTCCATCAATCATGGTCATCTCCTAGATCCTAGCAGACTACTTACTCTCTCCTTCTATGTCTAAATTTGCTTATCCTAAGGGACCTCCCATTAAAGTTCGCTTTTTTCAAAGTCTGAAAATATCCCCAGCTTTCAGTTCACGGCGGGGCCCAATGAGTGACTATATCTAATAATTTTCTCAATTAGATTTCCAAATGAAAATTCAGGGGACAAAAATAAAGAGATTTCGGAAGTACGGGGAAGTAGTATGCCTGGGACTGTCCGGGTGTTTTACACACAATAAATTACTGATGTGTAAATGTCATTTAATCCAGAGTAACAACACGGAGGTCAGTGTCAGGGCATCTGAAGCCAAACTGTCAGTAATCTCATCCTGATTTTGTTACTTACTATCTGTTTGACCTTGGATGAATTTCTGACTCTTCTTTGTTTCTCAGTTTTTTTATACATATAAATTTTGTTATACATACAAAGTAAGGATCATGAACGATGCCTTCGTCATGGGGTAGTAGGGAGGATTAACTTACTTAAGATCTGCAAAAGACCTAGAAGAGTGTCTGGCACGTGGTGAAGCTATGGAAGCATTTGTTAAATAACAAAGTGTAAATGAAAGGTGGACAAAGCAACCTTTGGGTAAAGATTACTTGAGTAGCCAGGCGCGGTGGCTCACACCTATATTCCCAGCACTTTGGGAGGCTGAGACGGGCAGGTCACCTGAGGTTGGGAGCTAGAGACCAGCCTGACCAACATGGAGAAACCCCATCTCTACTAAATATACAAAATTAGCCAGTCTTGGCGGCGCATACCTGTAATCCCAGCTACTCAGGAGGCTGAGGCAGGAGAATCGCTTGATCCCGGGTGGCGGAGGTTGCAGTGAGCTGAGATCACGCCATTGCACTCCAGCCTGGGCAACAAGAGTGAAACTCTGTCTCAAAAAAAAAAAAAAAAAAAAAAAAAAAGATTAATTGAGTAAATACATCCAGAGAGGTTATCAACTGCTTCGCTATCACACAGCAAATTAGTAAAGGGTCCACCATTCAACACAGATACTCAAACATTAGGCCTGTTTCTGAAAATTACACACTGCTGGAGAGCTAATTTTGGCCAAAGCAAAATATATATTTGTATCATTGATTATAACTCTAAAGGAGAAACAAAGAGTGTTTTAAAAATATGACAGTACTGTTATCCTGACAGATATTTAAGTTTTTGTCTTATATCCTCTGTATTTTGTATTTTTCTTTCCACGTTGTTATTTTATTCTTTTTGCAAGTTAATTTCTTATTTCCAGCCAAAGTCTGTTGAGACAGGCCAGTACTTCATTTACATGAGGTAACCACTCCAAGAAAAGCACCAATGGCGCGCGTGCGCACACACATACGTACACATGCGCATGCACACACGTGCACACGCATGCACATACACACGCACGCACATGCACACACACACATGCACACATGCGTGCACACAAGCATCATTGTACTTACTGTGCCAGGGAGTATTATTACAAAAGTAATTCAAGTATATGAAAAAATCAGGAAAACTGGAGAAGTGCACAGAGGCATAGAAAGGAAAATAAACCTGTCGTAACCCCCACTCTTGAGACAAGCACTGATCGTCTGCGACACAGTGCTGTGTGTGTAACCAAATTCCGAGATTAGTCTTCAATTGCATACACTGCTTTGCAACCTACTTTTAAAACATGAGAACAGCAAGACTATGTTTTCCAATCACTATAATAGTTTTTTTTTTAATTGAGCCTTTTAATTGCTGTATATTATTCTAGTATATAATATATAATCTCAACGGGACTCTTAAAGGTTTTCTAGATTTATCATGAATGTAATCAGAAGAATTATTAAATCTTGAAGGTAGTAGAGTATATTGAGAATAAACTGTGCCTGCTTTCTAGGCTGTAGGCTCGTTATAAAACAACAGAAGTCTTTCTTTCCTTCCTAGAGCCCATGTGGTAGGGCTTTGGGTTACAGCAGTCTGGGCTTCTCTTAGTCCTAGGGGCAAGTGAACAGTTCCTTGTTTTCAAAAGTGTGCTCAGGAAGATGAGTCCACTGGAAGTCCAATAAGCTGGCGAGTCCTACCTAGACAGGAAAGGGTTGGGGGCTTGGAGCTTCTAGAAGTAAAGGGTACGGTTTTTCAAGACTGGGAAAGAAGGCTGGATTCCTAAGAGGCTGACAACAGCATCCTGAAACTAGCAGAACCCTGGAAGAGCAACCTTGGAGATGGTGGGAACTACCCAGTGTCCCTGCGGCTGAGACCCTCCCCTCCCCTCCTCTCCCCTCTTTCTTGTTTTTAAATTTAAATTTGTATTTATTTATTTGTTTATTTTTGAGACAGAGTTTCACTCTTATTGCCCAGGCTGGAGTGCAATGGCGCCATCTCAGCTCACCGCAACCTCCGCCTCCTGGGTTCAAGCGATTCTCCTGCCTCAACCTTTTGAGTAGCTGGGACTACAGGTGCCCACCACCACAGTAGCTAATTTTTTTTTAATAGAGGTGGGGTTTCTCCATGTTGGTCAGTCTGGTCTCAAACTCCCGACATCAGGTGATCCGCCCACCTTGACCTCCCAAAGTGCTGGGATTACAGGCCTGAGCCACCATGCCTGGCCAGTTTTTTTTTTTAATGGACAGGGTCTCTTTCTCGCCCAGGCTGGAGTGCGGTGGTGCCATTATAACTTACAAAAGTTTCGAACTTCTGGGCTCAAGTCAGCCTCTTCCCTCAGCTTCCTGAGGAGCTGAAACTACCAGCATGTACCACCACACCTGGTTAATTTTTTAAATTTTTGTTGCCCAGGCTGGTCTCAAACTTCTGGCCTCAAGCGATCCTCCCACCTCAGCCTCCCAAATTTCTGGGATTACAGGCATGAGCTCCAGCACCCAGCCTTTGTGCTGACTTCTACCCGAGGGTCGTGATGTCATCAGCAGCGGTGCTGGCCATCACCATATGCATGGAAGCCTCATCAGGGAAACTAGGAACCACCTTGCCTAAATCCCAGTACTGTACATGCCCAGGGATTCTCCACAATTCCAAAGGATGGATAAAAGAGGAAAACCAGAACTAAAACACAAGCAAAAAGATTGAGCTTCCCACCAATGCTGGCTGATGACAAACCAGAATTAATTTGTTAGAAAGGTTATATGGTGTCCAAGCATCAGGGGCAATTTATGCCTGTTACCTAAACAACACGCCTCTTGAACATGTAACTTGCTGTACCTGATTATTTACTTACGATGAGTTTATTTTAATCCCTGGGACTAAACTGAACTCAAAAGAATCTGAATAGTTTAAGGCTTTTCGGTATATATTGTGCCTTATTTATAAACTTTTTTTTTCTTTAGAGACAGAATCTTGCTCCGTTACCCAGGCTGGAGTGCAGTGGCGCGATCTCAGCTCACTGCAACCTCCGTCTCTCAGGTTCAAGTGATTCTCCTGCCTATTCTCTCCAGTAGCTGGGACTACAGGTATGCACCACCACGCCCAGCTAATTTTTGTATTTGTCATAGAGATGGGGTTTCACCATATTGGCCACAATGGTCTCGATCTCTTGACCTCGTGATCCACCCGCCTCGGCCTCCCAAAGTGCTGGGATTACAGGCCTGAGCCACCGCACCCGACCGGCTTTTGTGTTTTTCAAGTCCACCGATTGTCTATTTATCCCTGACAAAAGGTTATTACAGAAAGGAGGAAAGCAAAATTAGCCAAGTTAATTGTTCATTAAACATAATCAACCATTAAGTATAAATTTCCATTTATAATCTGCCCCATTCCAGAAGACTTCGATTACTGAATTGCTTTATTGATAAGCCCTAGAGATAATTATGAAGTATTTAAACGAACAACATACATTTCCACATGAGAACGTGACATATACTTTATTAGTTCCACAGACCCCAAGAAATTACTTAAAAGCCTAGAAACAGAGGCCCCAGAGGAAGAAGTCAGTTTCTCTGCACCTGCTCCACATCTCTCAGTTGCTTCTTGGTAGTTTTAGGGTAAAACCCAACTCCTTGGCAAACTTTCCAGCTGTGTGACCTTGGGCAAGTTACTGGACTTCTCTGCGCTCCCATTTCCTATTCTGTAAGCAGTAATAATAGGACTCACTTCACAGAATTGTTGGGAGAATTAAGGGAGTTAATACATGGAATGTACTAGAACAACACCTGCTACCCCTGAGCACTATATACACACCACTAGCACACAGCACGGCACCCAACACATGCCTCCTGCCTGACTCTCCCGTCACACCTCCCTGCCTCCTGACCTCAGGCCCCACTAGAATGAAATACTTGCCAAACTTTAAACTTCCCATACTCTCATTTTTTCCTGCCTTGTCAATGCTGCTTTTTTCTTTTTTCTTTTGTCGAAACAGAGTCTCGCCCTGTCGCCTAGGCTGGAGTGCAGTGGTGCAATCTAGGCTCACTACAACCTCCATCTCCAGGGCTCAAGCGATTCTTGTGCCTCAGTCTCCCAAGTAGCTAGGATTACAGGTGCCTGCCACCATGCCTGGCTAATTTTTGTATTTTTCTTTTTTTTTTTTAGTAGAGGTGGGGTTGCACCATGTTGGCCAGGCTGGTCTGGAACTCCTGACTTTAGGTGGTCTACCCACCTCAGCTCTCCCAAAGGTCATTCCAACCAGTACATGCTGCTCTTCTGCTTGGAATGACCTTTACCACCTTCTTTCCTTGGCGAATTCTCCTATTCTCTGACCAGAGAGTGTTGTGATGTCAGCCTTCTCCCTGCAAAACTCTTTAGTCCTGGCTGGGCACCCTCCTAGTTTCACTTATGAGACTTAGCCGAGTTTGTTTTAACTGCCCATGACACTGCTGTCCCCCACCCCAGGTGAGCTCCCTGAGGCCAGGGAACATGCCGTATTTATTGCTCTATCTCCAGGGCCCAGCCCAGTGTGGCCCATCAGAGGCGCTCAGTAATTATTTACTGAATGACTACATTTGTCATAGGATTACTGAGGGGAAAACACGACTTTTCATATTTGTAGAGTATTTCCAAGCATTTCTATCCACTTCTCACTGGATTTATATGGAACGAACAAACAGGAATTGTTGCCAGTTTCCCAGATGTGGAAACTGGATAACGGAAGTTAAAGACTTTGTCCAAGATGCTGCAGCACGCAAGAGCCAGAGGTGAGACTGAGGCCCTGACACCCTTCCTGGCAGGGAGTGCTTTTTTCTTTTCTTTCTTTTTTTTTTTTGAGACGGACTCTTGCTCTGTTTCCAGGCTGCAGTGCAGTGATGTAATCTTGGCTCACGGCAACCTCCATCTCCCGGGTTCAAGCAATTCTCCTGCTTCAGCTCCTGAGTAGCTGGGACTACAGCAGGGTACCACCATGCCCAGCTAATTTTTTTACTTTTGGTAGAGATGGGTTTTTACCATGTTGGCCAGGCTGGTCTCAAACTCCTGACCATGTGATCTGCCCGCCTTGGCCTCCCAAAGTGCTGGGATTACAGGCGTGAGTCACTGTGCCTAGCCCTGAAATGACATTTTGAAGATGAGCAGTTGAGTAAGGAGAGGGACTGAGTGAATGAACTTTTATACCAACCTCAAAGAAAGGCAAGGTCCTCCTTTGAATTTTTGTACCAGGAGCATCACCTATTTTGGCAGAGTAACCTTAAATGTTCGTGAATTGGGCTGGGTGTGGCGGCTCTTGCCTGTAATCCCAGCACTTTGGGAAGCTGAGGTGGGCGGATCACCTGAGATCAGCAGTTTGGGATCAGCCTGGCCAACATGGTGAAACCTTGTCTCTACTAAAAATACACACACACACACACACACACACACACACACACACACACACACCAGCCAGGCATGGTGGCACATGCCCATAATCCCAGCTACTTGGGAGGCTGAGACAAGAGAATGGCTTGAACCAGGGAGGCAGAGGTTGCAGTGAGCCAAGATTGCAGCACTGCACTCCTGCCTGGGTGATAAGAGTGAGACTCTGTCTCAAAAAAAAAAAAAAGACTTTGTGAATTGTAGTCTAAAATGCTGGGTCTTTGTGATAGTCGGTTGACAGGAAGAAGGCATCAGGGAGACACTGGGTAAGGAGCATGGAATATGGAGGGGATCAGGGCCGGGCTCCCAGATCTGCCACAGATTCACTGTGTGACCTGGAGAAGTTGTTTACTCTCCCTGGGGCTTGGTTTTTTAAAGTGTTAAAAGGCAGCTGATGACAACTCCCTTGTAATGTTGCGAGGGTCAGCAACAGCATGTATTTCCAACACAGAACAGCAGCTCTTAAGTAGATGCTCAATAAAAATCTGTTGAATGGGGCTGGATAAGGTGTCTCACATCTGTCATCTCACTACTTTGGGAGGCCAAGGAGGAAGAATCACTTGAGGTCAGGTGTTTGAGACCAGCCTGGGAAACATAAGAACCCATCTCTGTAAAAAAAAAAAAAAAAAAAAAATTTAAAGAAATATAGCTGGGCTTGGTGGCAGCTACCTGTAGTCCTAGCTACTCTGGAGGCTGAGGTAGGAGGATTCTTGAGCCCAGGAGTTTACGGTTACAGTAAGCTATGACTGCTGAGAGGATCGCTTCATCATAAGTGTTTAGGGTTACAGTGAGCTATGATTACACCACTACACTCCAGCCTGACAGGGAGACCCTGCCTCTAAAAACAAAATCTGTTGAGTGGATGAAATGAATTAGAGAACTTATGGCACGCTTCATATGGAGTCTGGTGCAAGGTGAAAACAAGAGCTTTGACTTATCAGAACCCCACAGAGGCAACAGACAGGAATAGGGTTCCCTAAATGTGTGTGGGAATGTAATAAAAACAAGCATGTGTGAAAGGGATCATTTGTCTGGCTATTGTGAAACCCATCGCACTTCTTATTCTAGTTGTTAGAAAGTCTAGAAGGTAAAAAGTCTCGGCTGGCGCGGTGGCTCAAGCCTGTAATCCCAGCACTTTGGGAGGCCGAAGCGGGTAGATCGCGAGGTCAAGAGATCGAGACCATCTGGTCAAGAAGGTGAAACCCCGTCTCTACTAACAATACAAAAAATTAGCTGGGCATGGTGGCGCGTGCCTGTAATCCCAGCTACTCAGGAGGCTGAGGCAGGAGAATTGCCTGAACCCAGGAGGCGGAGGTTGCGGTGAGCCGAGATCGCGCCATTGCACTCCAGCCTGGGTAAGAGAAACGCCGTCTCAAAAAAAAAAGGATTTTTGATTCTGATAAAAACGCGTTTTCTTAAAGTGGAGAAGGAGGGAGTCACTACTAAGGAAAAGGTAAAATGTCAGCTATTCGGTATTCAGTGAAAACTGAATTTTTCATCTGTTTATAAAATATGCACACATGCACACAAAGAGGAATTACTTGAACGTGATTCTCAATGTTCATGTAATTCAGGAAAAGCCTACCTTCATTTGTTCACTCAAAAATATTTACTTACTGTCTGAGCTGGCATTACCTGTACAAATTTGTCTATGTTGTTAATCTGGGGCATTTGCAAAGGTCTTTGGATGTAATCCCACGAAACTTCAGAGGTACAAGACCCGGACGTGTACAGGTAAGGACGTGTACAGGTAAGGATGTGTACAGGTAAGGACGTGTACAGGTAAGGTTGTGTATAGGTAAGGTTCCCCTTTACTGAGCAGTTTCTCTGACCATGCATCACCCAGTGAAACATTCACTATTGAAATGATTATAGGTCCCACCATGCCTGTTTCAGAGAAGACAAAGCTGAGGCTCAAAAAGTTTAAGCAGCTTATTCAGAATCACATGAGTGGCCCCCGTATGGGATTTAAAGATGATATAAAGTCCATGACCTTGTCTATACATGCTGTGATAGAAACAGTATTAGAAGCAATTAAAAACTGCTTAATTCTCAGAACTGAAGGACTTGGAGATAGAGAAAGGATTGTCCTTCATGGCTAATGCTTTATCCTCAAGTTTAAAAAATATTTCCCCGGGTCTAAGTTACAAAGGTTGTATTCTAGAAACTTCGTTGACTTTTATACTCCAATCTACCGTCTATCTGGAATTGGCTTTGTTGATAATGTGAAAGATGTCAATTTAGTGTTTTTCTTTGTGAATAATCATCTGATCACTTTTTCCTTATAGATAGTTACAAATTTACTCAAAGATGATTTTATTTAGTGCTACCGTCTGTCCTTGGACGGTCATGTTTCCTTAGTTATGTCACCTTTCTTTCTATTTGGTAAAATAAATCTTCTAACTTTGCTTTCCTTCTTCAAGTTGAGTTAGGCTGCTTTGGTCCTTTCCACTTTCATATTATTTTTAATGAATTTATCAATATTCTTACAAAAACCTGACGGTATTGTTACTAAAAGTGCAAGGGATATGGGGACTCACTGGTTAGTGGGCACCGAGTCTCAGTTTGGGAAGATGTAAAACATTCTGGAGAGAGATGGTGGGGATGGTTGAACGATGATGCAGTGTACTTAATGCCACTGAACTGTACACTTAAAAATGATCAAAATGGTAAATTTTATGTTTTGTACATCTTATCACAATAAAAAGTGAACACAGATTTTTTAAACTGCTAAATTAATGGCTTCCGAAGAATCAACATTTGATGAGGTGTGTAAGTTGCGACAGTTGTTCTGGGATTCCATCTATTTTTGTTCAGGCTTTAACTTTTACATCTGTGTGTCAAACAAACTACTTTGAAGGATGTAAAATATATAAATAGAACTATATCATTCCTTATTGCAAATTGTTTAACAGACTTTATATAAACTAGAACAGCAAGACAAATATAGTTGGTTAAGATACACTCCTATATATGTATATCTATTCCCAAGTCCAATATGGTATTTATATATTCCTACAATGTATTTTTTTTTCCATTTGCGAAAGGCTTATCAAATTTAATAAATTTCATCCCAAGGAATGTGTAGTTTTGAGTTTACTGGCTCATACTGGAAAAATAGGATGACTGTGATATTAACTCTTACCTCTCTTTTATTGCACAAGGTTTTATAAACGAAGCTAACTGTATTTTGAGAATATCTGTTCACTCCCTATACATCACAAATGAATCATTTTTCTCTTAACCTTTCAATTTTTGCCATCACCACAGAGATAATGCATCATGTGGATTTCAGATGCACTGCTTGAAACATTTTTTTCTAAAAAGGAAACAAAGCTATGGAGAAAATGACACATGCTATATATTTTGATACACGTGTTTTGTATGGATTATCATCTATTTGTAAATGAAGGCTGGAAAAAAAAGAATTTTAGAGTTGTAAGAACAAAGTTTATGGGAAAAACTTGCACACGTTGCAAAAAGTAAAGATATTGATTAACAAGTATATGATGGTCCAACTGTGATGATTCACACAAGTGATCGTTACTAGCCTCAGGACAAACAAAACAAGCAAGCAGACTAGATGTGTGGGGTTCCATTAGCTCACAAAACCTAACGAAAGCCCATAGAAGCAGAACGCTCATTCACGTATTCTGAGTTCCTCTGTGCCATTTACACAGTCACCAAAAAGACTGGTAAATCGGGCCTGATGCCTTTCCTTCTCCATTTAATTTCTTTCTTTTTTCCCGTTTTTCTAATGCACGAAATCCAACTAGGCTAATGAACTTCAGCTTGCACAACTGATCATCATTTGTTAGACACTGATTTGGAACCACGAGCCAATGATTTCAGTTATAGAATAGTGTTCCTAAATGGCAAGTTAAAAATGAAAGAATTTCACCTAGAACCAGAATCTTAGCAGAAGATATACTAGTGATAGGAAGGATTGATACTGAAGACCGTGACTTTTTCTTTCTTATTTATTTATTTACTTATTTTTATTGCATTTTAGGTTTTGGGGTACATGTGAAGAACATGCAAGATTGTTGCATAGGTACACACATGGCAGTGTGATTTGCTGCCTTCCTCCTCTTTGCCTATATCTGGCATTTCTCCCCATGCTATCTCTCCCCAACTCCCCACCCCCTGCTGTCCCTCCCCTGTTCCCCCCAACAGACCCCAGTGTGTAGTGCTCCCCTCCCTGTGTCCATGTGTTCTCATTGTTCAACACCCGCCTATGAGTGAGAACATGTGGTATTTCATTTTCTGTTCTTGTGTCAGTTTGCTGAAAATGACCTTCTTCACA
>CAUYOR010037446.1:0-17234 GCA_963573925.1 Callimico goeldii | reverse complement strand
CAGATCGAGACCATTCTGGCCAACATGGTGAAACCTCATCTCTACTAAAAATACAAAAAATTAGCTGGGCATGGTGGCGCGTGCCTGTAATCCCAACTACTCGGGAGGCTGAGGCAGGAGAATTGCCTGAACCCAGGAGGCAGAGGTTGTGGTGAGCCGAGATCACGCCATTGCACTCCAGCCTGGGTAACAAGAGCAAAACTCCGTCTCAAAAAAAAAAAAAAAATCATTTCGGTAATATTTATAAATTATAAATTGTTGACTATCACTCGATCGTATATATAAGCATGTGTTTTATGTACACTTTTTACACTTTACGTTTTGTTTTAAGAACAGTTTCAGATAGAAACGTTGCAAGGACAGTACAAAGTGTTCCCGTGTATCCCACATCCGATTTCCAGTATTATTGATATCTTTATTGCAAGGGTTCATTTGTCTCAGCTATTCAGATTGTCCTGGTTTTTACCTAATATGCTTTTTCTATTCCAGGATCTCATTCAGGATACCATATTTCGTTTATTTACCTTATCTTAGATAATACAAGGAAGGATCACCAAATACTTCTTTGATGTATTATGACAGTTTCTCAGACTTTCCTTGTTTCGTGTGACATTGACAGTGATAGTTTTGAGAAGTACTTCTCAGGTATTTTGTCCTTCAGCTGAGTTTGCCCGGTATTTTTCTCATGATTAGAGCAGAGGCATTTGGTTCATAGAAACAAACCTTTGAGGTAAAATGTCATTCTCATCGTGTTATCTCAAAGGTGCACATTCTTGGTGTGACTTGCTACTGATACATGCAGCTTGGTCGCCTGGCTGAGGTGGTGTTTGTCAGGTTTTTCTGCTGTGAAGTGACTATTCCTCATCCCATCCTTTTCATAGCATACCCTATAGAAGAAAGTCATTATGCTCTACTCTTAAGGAATGGGGGTTTTACTCTTCCTCCTTGAAACTAAAAAATCTACATTAATTATTTGGAATTCTTCTGTAGAGCAAATTTGTCTTCTTTCTTACATATATTATTTATTCAATCATTTATTTATATCAGTATATATACATGAATTTTGTTTTATACATTGGTTAAAGTACATTTTGATTTGGGTGATTAACTTATCCCATTTCTTGTCATCTCTTGATTGACTACTGTGGCCCTTTGAAATAAACTTCATTATTATTTTCTTTTTTGATTTTTAAAGTACTTTCTTGCTTCCTGACATGAAAAGATCCTCCAGGCATCTTGTCCAAATGTGGCCATACTGGGTACTTAGTTTAGTGCCATTTTATTTCTACCTGAATATTCTTTAGTCTGTCGTATGCAATCGCTTCTAAGAAAAGCACAGCAAGATCAGAAGCCAAGAGCTTTGGAATCATTCAAGATAGAAATCAAATACAGACCTGACCATTGCTTACGTGACCTTGAGCAAGTTACCTCTTCTTTTAATATCGAAAATACTGTATGCTTTTCCTCACTTTGGGACATTAATAGAAAAAAGTAGCTGTGGTATGATTTCAAATTCAATTTGTGAGTTTCTTTACCTGAAATTTTCTTTAAAGAATAAGCTGAAAGATATTTGTGAGTTTTAAAATGATTGAAAAGTTAGTGAATGCTAAACTTAATTGTAGAGAAGTATGAAGCACAAATTCTAATGGAACAATTTAAACATTTTGACTAAATCTGAAGAAAGGACTGGTCCTAACTCTATGTGGGTGGCATTTTTTGTAAACACCGAAATAAAAATAAATTATTGGCAGACAAAATCTACAATAGAGAAAGAATGAGTGCATGCCATGAAGGATGATGTGACAATTCAGAAAAACTGGAATGTCTGGGTCCTGCTCCAAGTTTAACCATAAATTTTTGTTTGACCTTCACTGTGTGATTTCTGTTCTCTCTTTTAATTTGCTCAGGTGTAAAACAAAGTTAACCTGTCATCCATTCACATCTCTTTGTGTGGGAATTCATGTGTATTTATGAGCTGAATGTAATATGAATCACTAAGATGAAGTAATAGTCAAAAATGACAGCATTACTTGTTTTTATTATGTGTCAGATAAAAGTGATAAGATTTTTCTTCTACATTAGTTCTCTTTGATGCAAATGCTACTTTAATTTACCCAGCATGTTGCTTCTTAAACTTTCTTCCACAAAGCATTTTTTAGCTTGGTTTTTTTTTCAATGATATCTTTTTGTTCCTAGAATCGAAACACACACAATTATCATTTCTCTTTATTCTTCCTTTTAATATGATCCAGTTCTTATTTTATGGATATTTCAATGTAATAATACGATATTTCACCTCCACATGCAATGACAAAGTTTGTATAGAGAAATCGACATTTAATCAATATCCATGAGTTCAAGAGACGTTGATTGACACCCTTCTAAATAGCTCATCGGCACCATTCTGAGCAGTGAGCACACTGTGGTGAATAAACAGGAGGAAATACCTGCATTAATGATGCTAAAGAGGCTTAGAGATCTTAAACAAAAACCACTATCAGAATGTATGTGGGGGGATGCTGAACCCAGGAAGGAAGAAGCAGGTGAGTAGACCCATTCTGTCAGGTGTGGGTGGTGACCGAGATTTCGCAGAGGCCTGAAAAATGAGTGAGAGTGCCCTGAGGATTCTTGGGGGCACCACCTTCCCCACCGGTCCATTCAGGGTCAAAATCCTGAGGCAAGATCCTGCCGCACAGGTTTAAGGACAATTACAGGGGTCATAAGAACTGAGATGACAAAGAAAATCTTTTTAGGCCAATTGCAGCAATTTCCATTTCTCTACCATCTCTAAAATGGTTGACCATTTCCCTATGCTGATTTAGTCAGTGAATTTTCTATTATTTAGTGACACTTATTTCCTGCTTAACAGAATACCTGGCAAAATAAGCTTCATTCACACGAAATTCTGGAGAAAGAAGTAAAGTGATCGAAAAGGGTTTCAAGATTCAGAAGGCAGAAAAAAAAGTTCATTACTGAATCTGAAGGTTCATTACTGATCCTTAGAAAGCAATGAATGATTTAACACCATAATGTAGATGGAAGACCTGGCACAGCAGTTTAAGGCTAAATGAGAGAAAAGAGAAAGACAATTAGGAGAGAGACAAAGTGATAGTTTAAAAGCAAGTTAAGATTTCGGAAAATCCTTTATGTATATATGTAGAAAACAAATAACTTTGATAACAACATATATTTGCGTGTATATATATATAACATATATAGTGTGTGTATATATACATGTATAGACCAAGTATTGTTAGGACAGTTTAATGTATTTTGCAAAGTTATATTGAAGTTAAAATAATATACAGATGATTCTCTAAACTGAACATTTTCTTTGAAAAGAAAGAATTGCAGTTTGAAGCATACATTCAGACAGAGTGTTTTTTTGTGTGTGTGTGTCTAAAGAACAAAGAAAAGGCTGGGGGCTTTCTTAAAAAGACGAAGTTTACCTGCGGCCATGAAAGTTCATTAGGGCTAACAGAACTCTGGGGAGTTGGCAAGCTCCATTAGTGGGTGACTAGTAGTCAAAATTAGTCCTAGAGTTGTAGCATATTATGCTAGCAGCGGTAGGTAAAACTGAACTCAGCTTGCAACAGGTAATTTCAACCACTGGATTTTTAGAAAGTTACATTTCTGGTTTTTGGGTTTTTTTTTTTTTTTTTTTTTGAGACGGAGTTTTGCTCTTTTGACCCAGGCTGAAGTGCAATGGCGCGATCTCGGCTCACCGTAATCTCCGCCTCCTGGGTTCAGGCAATTCTCCTGCCTCAGTCTCCTGAGTAGCTGGGATTGCAGGCTCATGCCACCATGCCCAGCTAATTTTTGTATTTTTAGTAGAGACGGGGTTTCACCACGTTGACCAGCATGGTCTCTATCTCTTGACCTCGTGATCCACCCGCCTTGGTCTCCCAAAGTGCTGGGATTACAGGTGTGAGCTACTGCGCCCGGCGGAGACAGTGACATTTCTAAAGCAATGTTATGTACCCTGAGTGTTTTTCACTCCTGGCACCTGGACTCTTATTAGTTGGTTATAAAAAAAAAAATGACCCAATTCAGATCATCAACTTTCACAGCACACAGATAGAGAAAACTACATCAGCCCTCCTTGCCTCCTCCCGGACATTACCTACCTCAGAATAACAGTATCCTAAACTCAAAATCACAAACAATCTTTTCCCGTATTTGGAATTCATATCAATGGAAACATAGAGTATACACTTTTTTGCTCAAATTTATGTTTAGGGTATTTATGCATATCGTTTTGTATAGTATTACTGTCAGAAAAACAATGTTCCATTGGTGAATGGAGCACAATACACTTATCTGATCAGCATTTGTCTGTTTTCTGTGGGAATTTGGACAATACCGTAGTAAACATCCTTGTAAAGTGTGCTGGGCGTATACCTAGGAGTGGATTTCCTAGAATGTAAGATTGGCACACATGCACCTTTAGTAGATACTGCCAAAACGTTTTCCACTGTGGTTGCATAAATTTACCCTCCCACTTACTGTGTTAGAGTCCCAGTTACTCCACAAGGTTATAGACACCGAGGCTTGTCTCATTCATTCCAGCCTTCCTCGTGGGTATGTAGTGCCATAACCTGTCTGTTTTCATAGAAGGGAAAAGTTACTTTAATTATTTGTGTTTGTTTTAAAATATTTTTATACTTTTACCTTGTTTCTTGAATGAATTTTAGACAGAAATAACTGGAAAAAATAGTACAATGAATTTACGCCCTCAGTGTCTCCAAATTTGCACTTTCTATGCAACCACAACAAAATTACTATAATCAGGAAATCCACCTCAATGGGATACCCCTAAGTAGTCTAAAAATCACATTCACATTTCTGAGTGTTCCCTAACGCCCTTTTCCTGGACCAGAATCCGATTCAGAATCAACACTGCACGTGGTTATCTCCACAGCCTCCCCAACTGGATCTGGTTCCTCCGTCTTTCCTTACACTTTTGAGAAGAACTGGCCAGTTATCGATTGTCCTTCAGTAACTCAGGTTATCAGTTTTGGGGCAAGAAAACCATAAAAGAGTATCGCCTCCTTTTCAGTGCACACGTCAAAGGCACAAGATGTCAGTGGCACCGCCCATGGGTCGTGTCTGCTTGGCGCACCTGTTGAGGTGCTGTCCAACAGTTTTCTGCACTACTTTTCTCTTAGTAATTAATAAGTATCTTATGCAGAAATACTTTGAAATTATGAAAATTTTCTGTTCCTAATGATTTGGGCACTGATTTTGTTATTTATTCATCAATGAGCATACATTGTCACAGTCTGATACAGTTAAATTTGGGCTTTTTTTTTTTCTTTCTTTTTTTTGGAGACCGAGTCTCACTCTGGAATACAGTGGCGCCATTTTGGCTCACTGCAACCTCCACCTCCCAGGCTGACCCGGATAGTTTTTGCATTTTTATTAGAGACGAGGTTTCACCATGTTGGCCAGGCTGGTCTCGAACTCCTGACCTCAAGTCATCCACCCGCCTTGGCCTCCCAAAGCGCTAGGATTACAGGCGTGAGCCACCACTTCTGGCCCAGATTTGGGCCTATTTTCTGAAGTTCTCTCTTTGAAATTATTCTGTTAGGTCGGGTCCAACCCCAGGAGGGATCTTCTTAGTTATCCATTTTCCTAGGTCTTTGCGCATTTTGTATGTGGCTTATAGTCCAGCTCGTCCCTCTCAGAGCTTCCAGCCTCCTTGTAATTGTTTAACACCACGGAGTCCACTGTTTCCAAGCCTACCGTTTTCTACGTTCCCAAATTCTGTTCCAGATGAAGTGAGTTTACTTGCGGAGAGCAGTGGAGCTCCCTTTGATTTTGACCCGCCTCTCCTCGGGCGCAAAGCTCGGCACCACAGCTCCACAGCAGGGCGCAGGGAGTGGCCCACTTTGTCAGTGACACGCTTGCCTTGTGAGCTGGTCGCTGTGGGAGCAAGGCTCTCTCTTTTCTTCTAAGTTGCTTCTCTTGGCATGGACTTTTTCCTGCAAATGAGCGGAGGCAAGGGCCAGCGGGGTCCCGTTATTCTTGGTCTGCCATGCCTATTGTTGACCTCCGCGGTGAGGGTGTGCAGGAGACATCCGCTCCCAGCTGCTCTTGCTTCAGAGTGCCTTTAGCCCAGCTAGTAGGATGAGAAATTTTAGCAGCCTGCTTCCCCTTGTGAGTTACCACAGCCCTCAGCAGAAAGCGGGTGGGACACCTGTGTTTTCTGTGGCTGCACACATCCTTGGTGGCAGGTGCTTCTATAATGCTGCTCTGGGTGTGGGCAGAAATACCGCAGATCCTGGCTTTGATACCCTTCGTGCATGCACGTCACTGACACTCATACACTACATTGATATTCACCGTCACACTGACAACGACAATGATTGCAATGTTATTTCACAGTTTAGTTTTAAGCATGTTTAAATTTAGTTACATATTTTATATTTAGTTTTAAATGTTTTTGAAACCCTACAGAACAGTATTGCTCAGAGCCAATGCTTATGCATGTTTCACACATGTATTATTTCCTTTGTTTTCGTCCTGCATTTCCATGCTCCATCAAGGACAATTCTTTCTTCTGCTTGTATGTTAATGATTAATTCTGTTTTTCTTTCTTTGTAATCATCTTCATTTTGAAGGATTTGCAGTTGGGTCCTTACAATACCTTCAGGAAATCTTCCAGTTTTAATTACGTTGGTTGAAGTTCACTAGGGGCTGTGATGATGATTTTCTTTGTGATCCAGTTTCATGGGAGTAGGATAAATCCTATCTCATTTTCTTCCTTTAATTCCAGTACTAACAACCTGAGGTATACACAAACAGGGTCAGTCAACCACATAGTTCTCTAAAATCTTAACTAATAATATTTTCCCTTCTCATCATAAACATTTCCAAATATCACAGTCTTTTGTTTCTGTTAAAAACACCTCTTGCGGCTGAGCTCAGTGGCTCACACCTGTAATGCCAGCACTTTGGGAGGTGAGGTGAGCGGATCTCTTGAGACTAGGAGTTCCAGACCAGCCAGAGCAGCAAAGCAAGACCCTGTCTCTACAAAAAGTGTGAAAATTAGTGAGGCATGGTGGTGTGCACCTGTGATCCTAGCTATTTGAGAGGCTGTGCCAGGGGAATTGCTTGAATCCCAGATGAGGAGGTTGCAGTGAGCAGAGATCTCGCCATTGCACACCAGCCTGGGCGACAGAGGACAGACTGAGATCCTGTCTCAAAAAAAAAAAAAAAGAAAAAAATTAAAAACCTCTTTCTTTAAAATCTAGACCCTCACTAATTAATGGATACATTTATATTTATCCTACCTCCCATTCTGAAGTCCAGCAGGTCAGATATGGAAGAATAATCATAAAATGCCTCTTTTCCAAAATAGCTAAAGACAATTTATCAGAAAGATAATTGTCATCATGCTACAGCATATTACTTTCCAGGAGTTTTGGGGTGATTATCCTTTTCCATATCTTCTGTATTTTCCCCCTCTTTTGAATGTAACAACTTGTTGAAGTCCCTCCAATAGTTAAAGGAGTGTTTTTATTTTACTCACATTTTTCTTTTCTCCATAGTCAATTGTTAGGCAAGGGCTATTTAAAATAACCCTCCTGAACTCATGTTTGCCAGCATTTCCTAATCCCGTCCTAATGAACACACTTATGATTCACATTTCAGTTCAGACAGAGACCCCTGAAGGAGACACGTGCTCAGTTACTTAATCCTTTTGAACCTTTGCTTCTATTTGTTCTCACAGCACCCTATGGCTACTCCTAACACCAATTATTATTTTGTTGTTTTTACAGCTTCTCCTCCTGTTGTGAGTTTTCTGAGGACAGCAATGAGTTTTCTGTATTCCCAGCACCTCAATGTGTATATGTGTATTTAATATAAAGAGGATACACAATACATATTATGCATTTAAGCAAATGCTTACATTAATTTTGTGCATAGGATATATGCAGTGAGGTGAACATATACATAAGTGGGTTTAAGCATTTTGGCTAACTACAGAATTTAAATGTGGTGTATTTGAATGTAGAAACTTGCTCTTGAACATGTATATTTCTGGTATACACAAGCAACTTCTCCTTCATAGAGTTTGTCTGTGGGGAAGTCTCATACTGATCTCCCCCAGATTTCCCACATTATGGTTTTTCCCTTGGTTACATGTTTATCTGGGATGGTATCAAAGAGTTTACAGTGTGATCCTAACTTGACAGTTCTCCAGTAAAGGCTGTTTATGTGTGTATACATGCTGTCCAAGCTGCAGAGATGCGTTCCCACTGCTCTTGCTCTTGTTCTGGTTTTGTGAGTTGTGCTCCTTGGTTCAATTAGCTCTTAAAATACTATTTTTAATGTTTAAAATAATTTCTAATCCCTCAGTATTTTTTAGGTTATTTGGCCGCATATGCTGCAGTCTCGTTTCTTCAGCAGCGGATGGCAACACGGAGTTGAGGATTCTACCAGGTGTTGAAGCCTGAGAAAGGCAGAGTAGAAAGAAGAACTGAAGAAAGAAGTCAGTCTGCAAAGCAAGGTCAGCAAGAGCCTCGGCCAGCCTGGCAGGACGGTGTGTGGTGAGCACTGTCCATCGGAATGAGCTGTGTTGATGGAAACGGATAGCCCTGTACCCTGCCTTGCTTGGTTACCTGGTTCAGGCCACTGAAAGGAGGACCTGCGCCTGGGGACAGCAGCTCTCTGCAGCTGAGGCAGAAGCAATAGCTGGAGCTGTCTACTGAAGGCGCTGCCCTAGCTAGAGAGCACATCCCTCACTTTATTTCTTTATATATTTTTAGGAATGGGCTTTCACTGTGCTGCCCATGCTGATCTCAAACTTCTGATCTCAAGCAATCTTCCCATTTCAGCCTCCGAGTAGCTGGGATTACAGGCACAAGCTGCCATGCCTGACTCAACACGTTCTCTCTCTTTTTTTTTTTGACATGGAGTCTTGCTCTGTTGCCAGGCTGGAGTGCAGTGGCACAATCTCGGTTCACTGCAACCTCCGCCTCCTGGGTTCAAGCGATTCTTCCACCTCAGCCTCCCGAGTAGCTGGGACCAAAGTCGCATGCCACCACACCCAGCTAATTTTTGTATTTTTAGTAGAGACAGGGTTTCACCATGTTGGCCAGGATGGTGTCAATCTCTTGACCTCGTGATCTCCCCACCTCAGCCTCCCAAAGTGCTGCGATTACAGGCGTGAGCCACCACGCCCGGCCTGCACATTCTTTATTGAGAGGAAGCGAAGCAGTGTATGTATTTGTGTCTATAACATGTATGCATGTATGAATGTGCATGCGTATATACCAGAGCCAAGCTATTCTACGAAGCTAGAGGAAAAAGTGAGGTTATCTTTGCACTGATGAGTGAAGTGGGCACAAAGAACATGTTTCAGCTGTGCTTGAGCACCCAGGCCACCTTGCAACTCTCTCTTCATTTTATTCCATTATTGGTTCTATCAGCAACATTAGGAGTTTTATATAAATTACCGCGGCTTTTCATTTTACATTAACTGATAAAATACAATTCAGATCTCACCGCTTTGCCGCAGGCAATCGATGACACTGAGCAATTGGAACCAGCTTTGTGTTGAGGAATGTACGATAAGGTTCAATATTGCTGATACTCTGGCAAAAAAAGCACATGCCCTGTTTGCAGGATGTAAGTCACTGTTTTAGGAGAGAGTTTCTCATTATTTTTCAATTAACATGATTTTTTTCAAGATTTCCTTTGTGTTTCATGGAGAGAAGAGTGTCTGAAAGTAATTGTTACATTATTCAGGTTTTGGTTGTTAACTCGTTTATTATTTTCCTTAACTGCCTTATGTTTAGCCATTGAAGAGATATGTGAAAATTAACTCCCTCCTTTAGAGATTATATGGCTTTCGTAAACACTCACAAGCATGCCCATATTAAATGCATCACATCTAAAGCTGATGATGCTTAAGTATCTCTAGAAAAAGATATATTCTGGGAACAGTACATTATCATAATCTCTTGGGGAACGGTAACAAAAATCATTTTGCTTCCTAGTTGCTCAGTTAATTTAATAGATTCGGCAACTAACTTTTATGATATTTTATCAGTATGTCAACCATGATACAACGAAAGGTTAAACTCTCATATTCAAGCTTGATGAGAAGTGAAATCTCAAGCAATCAGATTTATTTTAAAGCATAATCAATAGAAATGGAATAACCACTATCTAAAGGAAAATACTGATAACCAGGAACTACATTATGAGCTAAACTTTCATAATTCCGTAAAATTCACACACTGACATACACCTCAAATCTATGTTGAGGTTCTTTACAGGCTCCGCATAAAGTGATCTTAACAGAACTTTAAGTTCTGTTGTTTTCTCACAAAAATGTAGCCAATGATCACTAATTAGAGGAGGCGTATTTCCTGTAGTAGTCGAAACAACAAAAACAGCACTGCATTTGCCTAATAGTTCCAGACTCCTCTGGGAAACCAAATTCTACAAGAAACAATAACAAAATATCTTTAAGAAGATCATATAGCAGCTATTGTGTTGATTTCTTTTCAATTGAAATATTCATAATACATTATGCAAACGATCACAAAAAGCTTCCTGGCCAGAATAGAGTTATTAAATCATAATATGTTTCATCTTCAGTTAGATTTCTGACAACTACACAAAAGAAATTTTATCTATGAATGAAAGTATTTAATGTCTGAGAGTGATCATTAAACTGAAAGCTAAGTAGTGTAGGGCAAATGTTTAATGAATCCAATTTCTTTGAGATATCCTCCGATCTTCCTATGTCCTGCTATTTTTTTGCATATATTAGCTTCAACAATTTCTGATAGTTACTTCTCTTAAACCCCATCTCACATCTAATGAATTATCAAGTCATAATAATTTGATTATTAAAATGTATGTCAAATTTTATCCCTGCCTCACGGTAATTATTTTATCTCTTCCTTGTTGTTTACTGTGTGACCTTTTAGCCTGGATCACAGCAATAGTGTATGAGTTTTCCTAGTCTCCACTTCATCCTCCACAGCATTGCGAGGCAACATATTCTGAGTTGCAAATTATTTAATAGTATGTTTATTGTCTCTGTAATTCTATTTCCAGGCTGCTATGGGCTGCATTGTGTCCTTACAATATTCATCTGCTGAAGTTACAACCCAAAGTACCTCAGACTGTGACTATATTTGGAGATGGTGTCTTTAGAGACATGAAATGAAGTCCTAGGGGTGCACTCTGATTCCAGATGACAGGTGTCCAACCATCCACACACCGAGGAGAGGAGCCTCTGGAGAAGCCAATCTTGCTGACGCCTTGACCTTGGACTTTCAGCCTCCAGAATTGTGAGAAGTTAAATTTCTGTTGTTAAGCCACCCAGCCTGTGGTAACTTTGTATGGCAGCCCTAGCAAATGAATCCATGGCTGAACTCCAAACCGCTGTGCGTGGCTTATGAGCCAATTTATGGTCACGTGTCTCAGCCTCATCACTGCTCTGCATTACATTTTTCCTTTCCCCCCCCTTGTTCCTTTCCGTACTCCCAAAATGTGAATTACTTTAATGCTTTTTTATTCATAGTTGGTATTGCCGTTTTTGAGATATTCCTGGGGCAATATTTATTCCTAGGCAAACATTTCTACATCTCCTCATGATTCTATTTTATGGAACTTATCAGATTTGCACCTGTGTAACCCTTCCTGGAGGAAGTGACTATGCATCGCTTATTCTTGAGTTCTTATTGCCGCTCCTTATTTTGAGATCTGGATTTGCTCTGTAAATATGAGTTAAAAGAATGGTTAGATGAAGTTTTCGTCATCATTGATGAATCATCTCTTGCTTCAGATGTAACTAACTGGAAGGGTAGAGCTAATTCACACTTTAAGCAAGTGATGTACCCGAACTTACTATGAAATAGTCATAAAACAGAGGACATTAAATACAGAATTATTTACAGTCCCTTAAAATTTTTGAAGCCTTTTATTAGGAAAGGCATGTAATGCTGGGTAGGGATTAAATGTGCAAAGGTGGGAAAATTGTTTTGAAACATTTCCTTAGAAAATTTTTTAATTGTTTTATTTGATAGAGCAAAAATAAAATTAGTCCTATTTTATTTTGAGACAGTCTTGCTCTTTTGCCAGGCTGGAGTGCAATGGCGTGATCTTGCCTCACTGCAACCTCCACCTCCTGGGTTCAAGCAATTCTGCTTCAGCCTCCTGAGTAGCTGGGATTACAGGCATGCACTCCCAGGCCCGGCTAATTTTTTTTTTTATTTTTAGTAGAGACAGGGTTTCACCATGTTGGCCAGAATGGTCTCAATCTCTTGACCTTGTGATCTGTACATCTTGGCTTCCCAAAGTGCTGGGATTACGGCGTGAGTCACCGCACCCCATCAAAATTAATCCTATTTTCTAGACATATACACAAACAAAATAACTTTAAGAATAGCATTCACTAAATCGGCTTGAGTCTATCACTAACATTCATTCAATTACTTTCTTTAAGAACTTGAAAAATCAAACACCAAATGTTCTCACTCATAGGCGGGTGTTGGACAATGAGAACACATGGACACAGCGAGGGGAGCATCACACACTGGGGTCTGTTTGGGGAGATAGGGGAGGGAGAGCAGGGGGTGGGGAGATGGGGAGAGATAGCATGGGGAGAAATGCCAGAAATAGGTGATGGGGAGGAAGGCAGCAAATCACACTGTCATGTGTGTACCTGTGCAACAATCTTGCATGTTCTTCACATGTACCCCAAATCCTAAAATGCAATTAAAAAAATAAAAAGAACTTGAATGTCCCCTTTTTAGTACCACAAAAGCAAATCAATTTATTGTCATTTTAGTTCTTCAAATTTTTGCACAAAATCAGCTATTTTCCAAATCATTAAATTCCCATTGACGGTATTCGTGACATTTTTCCAAGAGAAATGCATGCAATTAAAAAAAACTGTTTATTTTAGAAACGTGTTAGATCTTCAGGAAAGTAGCAGGGAAAATACAGAGAGACATTCTCATTTGCCCTACACCCAGTTCTCTCAATTGTGAACATTTTGCCTTATTCCGGTACATATTTTTTTCTCAAAAAGCAAAGCAATATAAGCATGTAAGTACTACATAAAATACATAATTTAACCCAGATTTTCTTGTTTTTTATCTACTCCTCTTGTTATGTTTCAGGATCCCATCCAAGACACCACATTACATTTGTTCACCATGTCTTAGGTTCCTCTTGACTGTGACAGTTTTTCAGATTTTCCCTGTGTTTTATGACCTGGCAGTTGTGAGTAGTATTGGTTACTGTTTTGAAGGATGTCCCTCTCTTTGGTTTTATGTATGCGTCTTCTTGTGTTTAAACATGGTTTATGGTTTTCCGAATGAACACCACAAAGGTGAAGTGCCATTCTCATCACATTTTATCCAGAACACACGCTATCAACACAACTACTTACTGGTGATGTTGACCCTGAACCCCTGGCAGAGGTAGGGCTTGTCAGGTTTGCTCATTGCAAAGCTCCTCTTCCTACCCCTCATTTCTATATCTATGTTTTTTGAAACAAAGTCACTATAAACAGGGCTCACTTAAGGAGTGAGAAGTCATATTCCACCTCTGTGAAGGTATGGAATTGCCAATAATTATTTGGAAATATCCTGTACAGAAGATATATCTCTTCTCTCACATTTATTTCTTTATTCATATCAGTTATTCATGTCAGCATGAAATCAGAATATTTTTAATAATTTGGATTGTATTCCAATAATACATTGCTTATTCGATTGCTCAATTTATTTCAACTTTGGCCATTGGGCACTCTTCCTGTTGACTCCTGCGTCTCATATTCCCATTTTTTCTTTATGTCTTTTGATTTCTTTTAGCATTGTCTTCCTGGAATTACAACATGGTCTGGGGTTATCTTGTGTATTTCCTGCTCCCAAATCAGCCATCTCTCTAATAAGCTCTAATTCTGTATGTATCTTTAATAATTGTATTAGAAATGAAGATCCAGGCTGTAGGTCTGCTTATTTTTGCTAGATGTCATTGCTTCTATGCCATCACAGCAACCAGAACTGGGAAATACATACAGGCAGTAACCTGAGTATGTGTCAATATCTGAAATTATTTCTATATTCAGCCATCATTATCCGTGTTGACCCAAATGTAAGTTCGGGCTCATGTCTACAACTCTGATTTGGTCTGTATGGTTCTTTCCACCCCCACACCTTCTCACCTGGTGCTCACCTGTAACCTCCCCCGCAGCAGTGAGGAACCTGTGTCCTGTACCCACCATGCATTAAATTGTTCAACCCCAGTGCACATCTACAGTTTCAGAGCTAGCAACACTTCCCCACGAGAAACAGCTTTACCAAGTAGACCACAGTGCTTATGTTCAGATCCTTTGGTTTTCGCTATTGTAATTTCCAGTCATTCCCAACATTACTTAAGCTGCCACCACAATTTTCCCCAACTCTTTTAGTGAGGTTATGCCATATACTTGTAATACAGTTAGAATCACTGTCATCATCTGCATTCTCTCCCAGGATCACGTGTACTCCTGGTTGTGTTGTTTTTATTTCCGTACGCAAAAGTTTATTTTTATGCTGTAAAGTTCCATGGGTTTCATGAAAGTCATATCGTGTACCCACCTTACAGTGTCATGCACAATAGTTTGGAGCCCTAAAACAATCACCTGTGCTTACGTATTTCACCTTATCACTTCCTGAAATTTCTGGCAACCACTGAGCTGTTTTTCATCTTTGTTTCTAGAACGTCACATAAATAGAAACATGCAGCGTGCAGCCTTCTCAGATTGGCTGCTTTCACTTAGCAATATGCTTTAGGATTCTTTCCAAGTCGGTCTGTGGTTTAATAGCTCATTTGTTTTTATTGCTGAATAATATTTCATTACATGGATGTACCACAACTGTTTATTTACTCCCCTATTGAATAAGGTTCATTTACCTAAGAAGATATTGGTTGCTTCCGATTTGAAGTAATTACAAATAAAGTAGTTACATTTTGTGCAGATTTTTGTGTGGATATAAGTTTTCCAATCTATTGGGTAAATACCATTGGTGTCGTTACTGGATGATATGGTAAGACTGATTTAGCTTTTTAAGAAGCTACCTTCTAAAAACTGTCTTCCAGAGTGGCGGTACCATTATGCATTCCCACCAGCAATGAATGAGAGTTCCGTTTGTCCATCTCCTCATCTGCAATTGGTATTGCCACTTTTCCGATTCAGTCATTTTAGTGAATCTGTAGTGGCATCTCAACGCTGTTGTATTCTGCATTTTCCTAGTGACAAATAACATGGGACATCTTTCAATGTGCTTATTTGCCATCTATATATCTTCTTTGGGCATTCAAGTCTTCTTAGTATTTTTATTACGATGAATTGTTTTCTTAATTTGTATTAGGATTCTTTTTATATTTTGAATACATGTCCTTTACCAGATAGATAACATGCAAATATTTAATCTCAGTCATTGACTCATGTTTTCAGTCTATTAACAGTGCCTTTCTCAGGGTAAAATTTTTAATTTTAATGAAGTTCAACCTTTTTTTGTTGTTGTTATTCATGAATTGTGCTTCTACTGTTGTAGTTAGAAACTCACACCAAATTCAAGATCACCTAGATTTCCTCCTATGTTTCCTTCTGTTAGTTTTGTAATCTATATTTAAGTCTAAATTCCATTTTGAATTAATTTTTATATAAAATATAAAGTGTAGGTGAAAGCTCATATTTATGCATATGAACATCTAATTGTTCAAAACCATTTGTTGAAAAATTATCATTTCTTTGATAAATTGTTTTATGGGTTTTTTTGTTAAGAATCAGTTGACTATGTAAGTTTGGGTCTATTTCTGAGTCTATTGTATCTGTTCTTTAGCAAATGCACGTTTTTCTATATGTGTCTATGTTTGTGAGACCAAGAGAGTGATGAAGAGAGGAAAATCTTTTCTTTAGTTCAAAACCAGTAAACTGTAGCATAGTGACTATAATTCAATATAGGAGGCATAAGACCAAAGTCTTTCTCCTCACCAAACATTGACATTTGAGATAAATGTAAGTTGTTTCCTAGGGCTGAGCTGGGTATTGAATGAGCTACACGGTGGTTAGAAAGCGAAACTAGAAAACGGTTGCTTTTGTTTCAGATAAATAACATGTCGTACAATGACTGCCCCAAAGCAGACCATTGAAAGTACAAAAGGTCCCTCAGTACATTCAGGGAAGACTTTTAAAAGAGAACAAAATCTGGTAGGAAATGAAGATAGATGTTTGTTTAGTTAGTAAAATCTACATGAGATTCTCTGTTGGTTTTATAGAGTTTTTAATGAGACAGAGAGTGATACTGAGATTTATCAGGGATTTCAGAGGGAACTTTACTGTTAGAATCACAAGTCTTTGAAGGGTTTGACAGAAGGAGGGATCCTAGCACTGCAGTGTGTGCCCGGTAGCCAGTACTCAGGGCCGGCCTTCTGCACTGTGGTCTGAGGATGCTCCCTGAGAGAGTTCCGAAGCATCCTAATGAGCACAGGGGCCCGGGGAAGCAGTGCCTCTTCATTGGCGCAGAGTGGCAGACACACCGAGGCTTCTTCAGAGGCAGTTCCTGTAGCCACTGGCTGTAACTGAGAGTGATCAGGAGTATGCAGGGAGCGCAGTCATCCACAGCGTGTCCCCACAGTGTACCATGCTTCCTGGTGCTAGGCACAAAGTGGAGAGTCAAGATCCAGAAAAGGTCATTAATGCTGGATAATGGCTGTCAAATATATGGAGGATGAGGGTCTTAATGCAAGCAGCCAGAGAGAAGAAATCGGATGCAGATAAAGTCTGTGCTTTAAAGAACTTTGCTTTGTCTCCTGGTCTAGTTTTATTTATTATCTACTTATGGAGGGAAAGTTTAGCCTCCAATTAGTAATGGGTCTGCTATGGTTCATAATCAATATCACGATGCAATTGTAAATGATGCCCTCTTTTACTTTCAAAATATTCTTTTTTTCTTTTTTTCGAGACGGAGTTTCGCTCTTGTTACCCAGGCTGGAGTGCAATGGCACGATCTAGGCTCAACGCAACCTCCGCCTCCGGGGTTCAGGCAATTCTCCTGCCTCAGCCTCCCAAGTAGCTGGGATTACAGGCACGCGCCACCATGCCCAGCTTATTTTTTGTATTTTTAGTAGAGACGGGGTTTCACCATGTTGACCAGGATGGTCTCGATCTGTTGACCTCGTGATCCACCCGCCTCGGCCTCCCAAAGTGCTGG
>CAUYOR010037443.1:0-10518 GCA_963573925.1 Callimico goeldii | reverse complement strand
AAAGATTAAAAGAGACAAAGAAGGGCATTACATAATGGTAAAAGGATCAATGCAATGAGAAGAGCTAACTATCCTAAATATATACACACCCAATATAGGAGCACCCAGTTACATAAAGCAAGTTCTTAATGACCTGCAAAGAGAGTCAGACTCCCACACAATAATAGTGGGAGACTTTAACACTCCACTGTCAATATTAGACAGATCAATGAGACAGAAAATTAACAAGGATATCCAGGACTTGAACTCAGATCTAGACCAAGCAAACCTTATAGACATTTACAGAACTCTCCACCCCAAATCCACAGAATATACGTTCTTCTCAGCACCACATCACAGCTACTCTAAAACTAACCACATAATTGGAAGTAAATCACTACTCAGCAAATGCAAAAGAACGGAAATCATAATAAACAGTCTCTCAGACCACAGTACAATCAAATTAGAACTCCAGATTAAGAGACTAACTCAGAATTGCACAGCTTCATGGAAACTGAACAACTGGCTCTTGAGTGTTGACTGAATAAACAATGAAATGAAGGCAAAAATAAAGATGTTCTTTGACACCAACAATAATGAAGACACAACGTACCAGAATCTCTGGGACACATTTAAAGCAGTGTCTAGAGGGAAATTTATAGCAATAAATGCCCACATGAGAAGCAAGGAAAGATCTAAAATCGACACCCTATCATCAAAATTGAAAGAGCTAGAGAAGCAAGATAAAAAACTCAAAAGCTAACAGAAGACAAGAAATAACCTAATATCAGAGCAGAACTGAAGGAGATACAGACACAAAAAATCCTTCAAAAAATTACTAAATCCAGGAGCTGGTTTTTTGAAAAGATCAACAAAATAGACCACTAACCAGATTAATAAAAGAGAAAAGAGAGAAGAACCAAATAGATGCAATAAAAAAATGATAAAGGGAATATCACCACCAATTCCACAAAAATACAAACTACCATCAGAGATTATTACAAGCAACTCTATGCACATAAGCCAGTAAACCTGGAAGAAATGGATAAACTCCTGGATGCTTGCACCCTCCCCAGCCTAAAAGAGGAAGAGGTCAAAACCCTGAATAGACCAATAACGAGGGCTGAAGTTGAGGCAGCAATTAATAGTCTATCAACCAGAAAGAGCCCAGGTCCAGATGGGTTCACAGATTAATTCTACCAGACATACAAAGAGGAGCTGGTACCGCTCTTTCTGAAACGATTCCAAACAATCCAAAAAGAGGGAATCCTTCCCAATTCATTTTATGAGACCAACATCATCATGATACCAAAACCCGGCAGAGACTCAAAAAGAAAAGAAAATGTGAGGCCAATATCCATGATGAACACAGATGCAAAAATCTTCAATAAAATACTGGCAAACTGATTGCAACAGCACATCAAAAAGCTTATCCACCATGATCAAGTAGGCTTCATTCCAGGGATGCAAGACTGGTTCACCATATGCAAGTCTATAAACATAATTCACCACATAAACAGAACCAAAGATAAAAACCACCTGATTATCTCAATAGATGCAGAGAAGGCCTTTGACAAAATTCAACAGCTCTTTATGCTAAAAACTCTCAACAAATTAGGTATTGATGGAACGTATCTCAAAATAATAAAAGCTATTTATGACAAACCCACAGCCAATAACATACCGAATAGGCAAAAACTGGAAGCATTCCCTTTGAAATCTGGCACTAGACAGGGATGCCCTCTCTCACCACTCCTATTCAATACAGTACTGGAAGTTTTAGTCAGAGCAATCAGGCAAGAAAAAGAAATAAAAAGTATTCAATTAGGAAAGGAGGAAGTCAAACTGTCTCTATTTTCAGACGACATGATTGTATATTTAGAAGACCACATCATCTCAGCCCAAAATCTCCTGAAACTGATATTCAACTTCAGCAAAGTCTCAGGATACAAAATCAATGTACAAAAATCACAAGCATTCCTATACACCAATGACAGACTTAAAGAGAGCCAAATCAAGAACGAACTGCCATTCACAATTGCTACAAAGAGAATAAAATACCTAGGAATATAACTAACAAAGAATGTAAAGGATCTCTTCAAGGAGATACAAACTACTGCTCAAGGAAATAAGAGAGAACATAAACAGATGGAAAAAACAATCCATGCTCATGGTTAGGAAGAATCAATATTGTGAAAATGGCCATACTGCCCAAAGTAATTTATAGATTCAACACTATCCTCATCAAGCTACCTATGACCATCTTCACAGAACTGGAAAAAACCACCTTAAACTTCAAATGGAACCAAAAGAGAGCCCACATAGCCAAGTCAATTCTAAGTAAAAAGAACAAAGCTGAAGGCATCACACTGCCTACTTCAAACAATACTACAAGACTACAGTAATCAAAACAGCATGCTACTCATGCCAAAACAGAGATACAGACTAATGAAACAGAACAGAGGCCTCAGCGGCAAAGTCACACATCTACAACCATCTGATCTTTGACAAACCTCACAAAAACAAGCAATGGGGAAAAGATTTCCTGTTTAATAAATGGTGTTGGGAAAACTGGCTAGTCATGTGCAGAAAGCAGAAACAGGACCTCTTCCTGACAGCTTACACTAAAACAAACTCCAGATGGATTAAAGACTTAAACCTAAGACCTAACACCATAAAAACCTTAGAAGAAAACCTACACAAAACCATTCAGGACACAGGCATAGGTAAGAACTTCATGATTAAAACACCAAAAGCATTGGCAACAAAAGCCAAAATAGACTAATGGGATCTAATTAAACCCCAGAGCTTCTGCACAACAAAGGAAACAATCGTTAAAGTAAACTGGCAACCAAAAGAATGAAAAATTTTGCAATCTACCCATCTGACAAAGGGCTAATATCCAGAATCTACAAAGAACTAAAACAGATTTACAAGAAAAACACAAACAAACCCATTCAAAAGTCAGCGAAGGATATGAACAGATTCTTTACAAAAGAAGACATCTATGAGGCCAACAGACATGAAAAAATGCTCATGATCACTGGTCATTAGAGAAATGCAAATCAAAACTACATTGAGATACCATCTCACGCCAGTTAGAATGGCGATCATTAAAAAATCTGGAGACAACAGATGCTGGAGAGGATGTGGAGAAAAAGGACAAACTTTTTCTTTATTTTAACTTCAGAAATTATCCTAATGAAATAATTCAAAATAAAAAACAGGACAGAAAAACAGTTCATATATTGAATAGGCCTTGGTAAGTAGATAGGAATTTTTAACCTAATGGAGCATGAGATCATAATTAAAATTATTATATAAATAGTGGTAACATGTGAAACAGTGTCATGATAGGTGGCTGTAGTTGCATTTGTGTTGCTTAATTCATTTCTCTGAAGTAAGTAGGCCTGTGTACTGTAGTAAGATTATGATATATTAAAATTTGTTTTGTGTAATACTTACTAGAAGAAATGTTGATTCATTTTATTAAAAGTTATTTTTTGTCCTTTTTTTTTCAGCTAACTACACAGACTCAGCCTTGTCCACTCCGTGTTCCTGCAGCTAGAGACATGACCTAACACCCTGATGACCACTCTCAGGGCCCTTGGGTGACTGGTTGGTGCACCATGGAACTTAAAGTATGGGTGGATGGAGTTCAGAGGATTGTTTGTGGAGTCACTGAAGTCACAACTTGCCAGGAGGTTGTCATAGCCTTAGCTCAAGCGATAGGTAAGTGAACTCTTGGTATGTGAGGAAAATACATTATGCTTCCTTTCGTTGTATGTGTTTGTTTTAAATAGAGGTTTCTAATGGATTTTGTTCATTTGATTCCATAAAAAGTCTCACAGGCACACTTGTACTTATTACAGTTTGTCTGTGTTTAGGTAAATCTGTGATGATGCTTGTTTTCTGACACCCCCAGACTTTACTGAGTTAGCATCTGTACCACCTTCAGGATGGTACCAACAATAGGGGAGGTCCTGTTGTTCAGCCTACACAATGACTTCTGAAACTAATGATGTTTTTCTGAGCCAAAATCTAGATTCTTAGTTCCCAGAATCCCTCATTAGGAAAAATCCCACCTATTGTTTATTTCTCCATACTTTTGGAAAATACAACAAATGAAGTAACATCATTCTTCACTGGAAGGATAATGTATACTTTTAAAATCTTATTATTGACCGGGCATGGTGGCTCACACCTGTAATCCCAGCACTTTGGGAGGCCAAGATGGGTAGATCACTTGAGGTCAGGAGTTTGAGACCAGCCTGGCAATCCCATCTTTAATAAAACTACAAAAATTAGCCGGGCATGGTGGTGCGCACCTGCAATCCCAGCTACTATGGAGGCTGAGGAAGGAGAATTACTTGAACCCAGGAGACAGAGGTTGCAGTGAGCCAAGATCATACCACTGCGCTCCAGCTTGGTGACAGAGTGAAACTCAGTCTAAATAAATAAATAAAGAAAATCTTTTATGCAGTGAAGATGAAGCACAGCTCTTGGCTTCATCTTATTCTCCTACCATGTTTTACCTTTTCTTCTTACTTATTTTGAGCTTATCTTCATCATAGTTTGTGTATGTTTAGTTACCTTAAATGATGAGGGCATAAACACCTCAATCAGTAAAACCAGTAATGTGGTTCAAAGTTTACATCTGTGTCTTAAATCTTTCATTTAAAAAACATGTGGTAAGAGGAAGCTGTGTGGCCAGCACCACGCTAGATTCTCAGGGCCTCTTTGTCTTTGAGCCCCTTATCAAAAGTCTATTTTATGTCTTGCCGGTTTATATTGGAAACATGTCAATTAGCTCAGCATTGAAATGAATCATACTGCTGCCAAGGCACTTTAGCATTCGGTAGAGATGATTGTGCCACCTGTGATGTGGCAGATGCACTCTTAGAGGTTGACAGTGCCCTATGCAAGGCTTTCTTTTAATATTGACATCTTTTGATTTTTCCTTAAACACTATAGCACACTAATATATTGTAGCAATGCTGAAAATTCTGGGCTTTCACATCCAATGAAACTCTTTTTGCATTTGGGAATAGTATATACATAGACTTAAGTTTAATTATTGAAGAGGAGAAAGTTAAGGCATTTAATTTTTTCATATTTTTTACTAGCTTATTTAGTAATTGTCCCTATTAAGAATCTCACATAATTTATTTGAACTAAAATATACAGCTTTTTCTTTTTCTTAGTGAAGAACAGGTTTATTAATTGTCGAACATAGCTATCCTTGTTTGTCAGAGGCTTTCTGGGAATTAAGCCATAGACAGTGCCTAAAAAAAAAAAATGTAGTTTTTACAAAAGTCAAAGTAGTTGAGTAGTGCTGTAAGCTGCATCTGTCCATAATCAAACTTTTTACACAGAATTTCAAGGGAAAATGCCCAGAGGTTCCAGGTGTGTGTTTGCCCACTTGGATTAGAGAGTATATTTATTTATGAACCAGCCAAAAAGACATTTTAACTAAATCTATCCTTTCATTTTAACTTTCTCAATAACTCAATTCAAGAGCTGTTTTGAGAAGTCAACAAATATAAATGTTTTATGATATTCCTCCAAACTTGGCTAAACAACTCTTTCTGTACATAAATACTTTTAATTCAGAATTCATCTAAAGATGACTCCACTGGCAAGTAGCCGAGAGCTGTGGATCCTGGTTTCTGTGGTGAGTTTATTAATTAGAGAAAAATGCTGCTCTGAAAAGTAACCCCAGAACTTTCAAGGCCTAACACAGTAAATGGCTATCTAGATTGTTAGCAGAGCATCGAGTGATGAATGGAACCACAGGTGGCTGTCAAGAATGTATAGTGAAGCAAGTTGTAGACTGGTTTCTTAGGTTTAAGTGCATGTCTTTGCCTCATGGGGGCACTACACACACACACACACACACACACACACACACACACACACAATGGGGGCACTACACACACACACACACACACACACACACACACAGAGTGTATTCTTGATTAGGAGTTACTGGGTATTTCTGGATAGTTAAAATTATTTTTAGGAAACTGTAGAAACTATCAAAATGACTTACTATGAAAACATGCACCAAGTTGTCAATATGCAAATATATATATGACAGCTAATGTTTTCTTTGTGCTACTAATCAATCAAATTGAATTAGAAAAGAGCTAAAAACAAGATAGTTTGATGAAAGATGTTGAATGTATCTAATACTGCAGGAAGAAATCTTTTCTACACTAATCTTTGACCACCTTTACAGATTAAATTTAGCTGATGGCTGTAGGATACTTGCTCAAATTATGACAGAATAACTAAAAGTGAAACCTTAGTTGAAACCTCTTCTTGGCATGAAGTGGTTAAACTACCCTGCAAGAGTACACTGTGAGTTTGTCATTGTACCTCCTGAACTTTCTGAAACATTCCAAATTTAAATGTTCTACTTTGTTTCCCCTGTAAAATAGCTCAGAAATGCATTTTTTTCAGGGTCTAAACTGCTTCTCAAATCTAAGTGAAACAGAAAGCTTTTGACAGATCATCTATCTCAAGTTATAGTGGAGAAAATGCATTTGCTTTTATAATATCTCAAACCAAAAATATGACAAGGATGTATTTCTGCCCTCAGGTAGCTTAGAGCTTAACACAGAAATAAAAGTCTAGCTAACAGAAGAGAGAGGAAAAAAGGAAAAGAAAGAACTCAAAGAAATGGAGGGAAGGGATTTCTGATTCACAGTACTTTGATACCTGGTGTCATTAAGAAGACAAGGGAAGGAATATATATTTTATATATTTTAACTCTTAGTTTCACATGTAAAATATCAATTTTAGATTCTGAAGAATAGATTTTCTATGTTTACCAAGTGGTATTATTTATTGTAGATTATCTTGAAATTTAGAAAACAGAAGGTAAGATAATCACTCATGATTCTACTTCCTAGCAATAAACAATGTTTTTTGTGTACCCATAGATGACCTTTAAAAAAATGATACTCTTCATATGCTCTTTGTAGTTTTGAGACTCATTGTCTCATATTTCATTTATTGTATTGTGAATTAATTTCCCACATCTTAATTTACAATTTTAATATTTATAACAACAGTCTAATTATTTTTCCTTTTAATGAGCTTCTGTATTTTCCACATCTATAAAATATTATTTTAATGAATGTGAATACATGTTAATTCATTGCATGCATCAGTCAAGATGGGTTAGATTATGCTGCATCAACGAACAGTTTTCAGAATCTTCTGGATTGTAGTGATAAGTGTTTTCTATTATTTTGGTTTGTATTTTTTTAAAGTAATCAGCACAATGCCCAGTAAATCATAGGTACTCTGTTGCTCTTTTTATTATGTTTAGTAGGAGTGAGCTTATAATTCTAAGTAGACAGTAATTCTACATGATATCCTTATCAACACACTGGGAAAATATACTGTGGATGATGTAACTATGGGTTGAATGCACAACTGACTGACAGGTGTATTCAGAGGTAGTTTTTTACTGTATCACTGTCATTCTGAGAAATACTATAGGGTAAGAGTTATTTTAGTAGTTTCACTCAGAACTGAAATAATGTAGTAAAAAATAAGTGTCATCAGAAAATTACTTAAAATTCTTTAAGCTTTTATTGCTTCACTGAGAAGATGAGGATGTAATATCTATACTGCTTAACTCACAGAACTAAGATTATATATATAAAAGCATCAAAAGCATTTTACAGGCTATAAGATAAAGTATAAGTTCTGTTACAGAGATCAATACTTACTGTAAGAATTCTAAGTCATTGTGGGAAAAGTTAGTTGTATTTACTGGAGTTTGCATAAGAATCCTGGACTGTGTAATATATTTTACAAAATTTTCATGAAAATGTTTACAGCTCAAGAAGCAAAGCATCTACTATCAGAAAAATTCAGTGCTGTTGGATAGCTTATCCTACATAGATAAAGAATAAGTCAGGTGTTACGGACATAATTTCTCATGTGTCCAGAAACTTGAAAATATGTGCCACTTTTTTGTCATGTTCTTTTGAATAAAGTCCAATATGCATCTTTGGAGTGGGGAGGATTTGATACTGAAGAAAACATCAAATGTCAGTTAAAATGAAAACTTAGGAAGAGGATTGGTGATGAAGGTGTTTAGTAGAATCTGTATCTCTAGAGCCTGGCACTGTTTCTGACAAATATATGGTGTTCAATATACATTTGTTAACTAAATAATAAGATATAACTCTTAAATCATGATTTTATGACTCTAAGGAGAAATTTCCTAAAATTATAAAAAATTGTTGGAGCATTAAAAAATGATTGAATTCAGGGCATAAATTTCTAGGTGACTCATGTTTGAGTTTTTGTGTGTATTTTCAAAATTTTTATATTACTTCATAGTTGTATATTCTGCTTTCTTAAGTGAAAGTAAGCTGTTATCCTGTTTTCTTTTAATTTATGTCAGTCAGTCATTCAATACGATTTGATTAATGCATTAAAATCTGTATGTGAGTTTCTTCAGTATATAAATTTAATGATTCTTGCGGTTAGTCTCAATTGCTTCAATGTTTAAAAGTATAATTAATTTTTTTTTTTGAGACTGAGTTTTGTTGTTTGTTGCCCAGGTGGGAGTGCAGTGGCAGGATCTCTGCTCGCTGCAGCTCTGCCTCCTGGGTTCAAGTGATTCTCCCATCTCAGCCTCCCAAGTAGCTGGGATTACAAGCACCTGCCATCATACCTGGCTAATTTTTGTATTTTTAGTAGAGATGGGGTTTCACCATGTTGGCCAAGCTGGTCTCAAACTCCTGACTTCAGGTGATCTGCCCATCTCTGCCTCCCAAAGTGCTAGGAATACAAGCCTGAGCCACCACAGCTGGCCATAATTAATATTTTTTTACCTCACTAAATTGGATCAAAATTATTTGACAATGTCATACAGTCTTACAGTGCCAAATTCCATAAAAGATAGATAGATAGATAGATATTCCTTTGTATTCATTTTAAGATTATATCAAAATAGTACACAAAGTTTAACTAAATATATTCATGTAGTCAAATACACTAAAAGGAGTTTTGCAGGAGGAATCAGAATCTGTGTTAATTAAAGAAATAGGATCTGTAGAGCACTGCCAAGCTATGGGTATTAGAAACAGTGATTATGGAATTTAATTCCTATATAAAATATTTAAAACCCAATTTGTATAATAAAATCAAATCTACTAATTCATTTACCTTTTTTAGAAAGCTTTTTTTATATTGCTAAATGGAATTTTTTTGGCCTAATAGTACTAAATGTGCATTATTTAACAAAAAGCAAATACTGGCAGTAAAAGCAATTCTAAATAATTTTCTACCAAGGCATTCTCAGAGGGTAGCAGTACCATTAAGCACTGGAAAATCAGATTTATTTTTAATTATGAATAAATTTGGGTCTTTAAAATTTTTTGTTTAGTTCATATAATGTGCTGATTCAGTTTTTCTTTTAAAGATACTCATTGGCCTGATAGAATTGGAAAGGACTCTGCCGGTTTAGCTAACCCCTCCTAGGGGGAGGACACAGAGGTTCAGAGAAGAGTAAGATTTCTAAAAGTAGTTGATAGGCAGCAGAGCCAAAAGCACAAAATGCTGTGACCTTTGAACCAGTTTGTATGCATGGGACAGTTTGAACATTGCAGATGTGCGATATGGTTTTTCTTTGGGGGCAGTTAGAGTAATTTTTAACCCGAAAATCACTGGAAACATTTTTTATTTCAAGAAGCTAATCTAATGTGCTAAGGTTTTTTTGCTTTTGTTTTCATCCTCCTTATTACCCTGGGCATTTTGATAAACATAACTAATATTACATAGTACTTTTCAATTTCACAAACATTTTATATTTTACATTCTCACTTGACTCTCAGAACAACCTTGTCAGATAAGGAAATGCTACCCTTAACAGCTGAGGAAACTGAGGCTTAATTTGTTCAGATCATGTAGCCACATTTGGACCCAAACCTTTCTACTCCAGAACCCTTGTCCTGTCTACTCTGTCTAGCTTTACATAGTTGGAAGTTGCTATTCTCAAAGGTGCGCACTACTATGCTTGGCTAATTTTTTCATATTTTATTTGTAGAGACAGGATTTCGCCATGTTTTCCAGGCTAGTCTTGAAATCCTGGGCTCAAGAAATCTGCCCACCTTGCCTCCCAAATTGCTGGGATTACAGGCATGAGCACTGCACCCAGCCCACTGGTTTGTTTTTAATAATATTTTGCTTTGAGTTTTTTTTAAGAAGAATCTTTGATACTATCATATTATCAAAACTGAGCAAGTCTTCCCTTCCAGCCCCTCTTTTTGTATGAATGTGTTTTGAAGGGTTTTTTTTTCGTTGAGCTGATTTTTTTTTTTTTTTAGACTGAGTTTCACTCTTGTTACCCAGGCTGGAGTGCAAGGGCACGATCTCGGCTCACCGCAACCTCCGCCTCCTGGGATCAGGCAATTCTCCTGCCTCAGCCTCCTGAGTAGCTGGGATTACAGGCACGTGCCACCATGCCCAGCTAATTTTTTGTATTTTTAGTAGAGGCGGGGTTTCACCATT
>CAUYOR010037442.1:0-14795 GCA_963573925.1 Callimico goeldii | reverse complement strand
AGTAGCTGGGATTACAGGCACGCACCACCATGCCCAGCTAATTTTTTGTATCTTTAGTAGAGACGGGGTTTCACTATTTTGACCAGAATGGTCTCGATCTTATGACCTCGTGATCCACCCGCCTCGGCCTCCCAAAGTGCTGGGTTTACAGGCTTGAGCCACCATGCCCGGCCGGTTGTTCTCTTCTTTTTGTCCATGTGGACTCAATGTTTAGCTCTCACTTATAAGAAAAAATATTCAATATTTTGTTTTCTGTTCCTATGTCAGTTTTCTAAAGATAATGGTGTCAAGCTCCATCCATGTTGCTGCAGAGAATATAACATCATTATTTTTTATGACTGCACAGCATTCCATGGTGTATGTGTACCACATTTTCTTAATCCAGTCTACCATCAATGTGCATCTAGGTTGATTCCATGTTTTTGCTAATGTAAATAGTGCTGCAGTGAACATATATATGCATTTGTCTTTCTGGTAGAATAATTTGTACTCCTTTGAGTATATACCCAACAATGGGATTGCTGGGTCCAATGGTAGTTCTGAGATTTTTGAGGAATCTACTGACTGCTTTCCATGGTGGCTGAATTAATCTAAGCCTGTCATGGCTTAGTGTGTGAAAACCACTAGAAAGTTAGAAAACAAAGTAAGGACATTGTTTTCAAAAAAAAAAACTAATAAATAAAAAAGCCACCGTTAAAATGTTTCTGGAGCACATTTCTTTATCAGATTAACCAGTTTGCAAGCCAGGGAAAGGATAGAACTGATAACACTTTTCATCCTGAAAAATTCCATTATGCCTAATTGTCATCATGCCTCAGCACCAGGAAGGGATGAACTAAGAAGGTAGTGTCAGGGTCAGGTGCTGTGACAACAAAAAGAAAGGACAATACAAAGAAAACTTGACCCTTATATTTTCACTAGGATCATCTCTACTTGCAAGTTAAGTCTGTGTGACCTTTCAATTTGTATAAACTGTTAAGTGTTGATATGGTTTGGCTGTGCCCCCCGCAAAATCTCATCTTAGATTGTAATTCCCATAATCCCCATGTGTCACTGGAGGGACCAGGTGGAGATTACTGAATCAGGGGGCCTGTTTTCCCTGTCCTTTTCTTGTGATAATGAGTTAGTTCTCATGAGATCTGATGGTTTTAAAAGGGGCTCTTTCCTCTTCATTCTCTCTCTTTTCTGCCACCTATGAACAAGGTACTTGCTTCTCCTTCACCTTCTGCTACACATGTAAGTTTCCTGAGACCTCCCAAGCCATGTGGAACTGTGAGTCAATTAAACATTTTTCCTTTATAAATTACCCAGTCTCCAGTATTTCTTTATACCAGTGTGAAAATGGGCAAATACAGGTTCATTTAAGGAAAACGATTATCATTAGAAAGAGGATGATTCTGGGATCTGAAATCTCTTCAGTGGAAGAGTGAGCAGAGTTCCTTGAGCTTGGATTTGGCAAAAACAAATTGGTCAAAGGCTTTGGATGACCTGCCAAACCTTAACTTTAGCCTGGTTTGAGGGGAAGGCAGTGCACAGACCATTGCAAGGCTAAGTGTCTTGATTTAGTGTGACGGTCTGTTGCCAGGCAAAGGTAAAAGAGGTCCCTTTTGGGTATTTGCAATAGTAAAACTTGTGGGTCGGGCCTGGTGGTTAGAACTTACTTATTCCTTTGTACATTTGTTGACAACTCATGGAATCTAATGCTGTTCTTTAGGATCTAGCAAGGCCTCTGACTTCTGTCTGTGGCCTTTTTGGGATAGGCATGACATGGTGGATGCTGAAAGCTGTGGTATGGTTTTGGTGTCTCCTTGGTGGAACAGTGTATCTTGGCCTAACATGATACATCCTGAACTATTTGGGTATTCAACTGAATGTGTTGTTCCAGAGGCAAGAGCTGGTGATTTCTTAGAAGTATTTGGAAACATTGAGTTTTTCCCTTGTAATTTGGCCTTGATGAAGTTTTAACTAATTAGTCAGGAAATGGTGAAATCTTTTAAGAATCTAATAGAAACCTTTCCTATTCCAGATAGAACAGATTTTAGACTGTTGATTTCAGTCAATAAGTAAGATTTAGAAATAACACTACACTATGATTTATCTTGTCAGAAAAGTTAGTATTGTAGCCAGGTTTTTTTTTTTGTTTTTTTGGGTTTTTTTGTTTTTTGTTTTTTGTTTTGAGATGGAGTCTTACTCTATCACCAGGCTGGAATGTAGTGGCACAATCTCAGTTTACTGCAACCTCTGACTCCCTAGTTCAAGTGATTCTCCTGCTTCAGCCTCCCAAGTAGCTGGGATTACAGGCATGTGCCACTATGCCCAGCTAATTTTTGTATTTTTAGTAGAGAGCGTGTTTCACCATGTTGGCCAGGATGGTCTCGATCTCAGGACTTCGTGATCCATCTGCCTCAGCCTCCCAAAGTGCTGGGATTACAGGCATGAGCCCCCATACCCCGCCTCTACCCAGTTTTTACTGTAGTTTGAAACCAATGTTCAATTTAAGAGCTCAATTCCTCCCCAACAAGTGATGTCTAGTGGTTCCTGGACCCAGTGGCCAATACCTAATGAAGTGTCAATTTCAGCTTGGTCATCAGATTAGACTGGACTGGTGAACTTAGGAGGTCTTCAGGTAGTTTGATAAAGTTCATAGAGATTAAATGTTCAATCTCTATGAATGGATACACATGTGCACTTGTATATGAAATGTGGGAAAAAACACCAAGACTCTCACCACTTTCAGAATCTGTGTTCATTTGAAAATTCAATCAATGTGTGGCTTGTCAGGGCATCTCCATTATTCTTTTATCATTACCAGTGGCTGATGGTGGGTTCAGGAGGGTTTTCCATTTGGAAGCTGGTAATGGCAATCTTTGTTACTATGTGGGATGGAATCATGATAGAGCTTGTAGTTTGTGTAATAAAATATAACTATATCCCTGGACTGATGAGTCATCTTAGTGCTGTAATTGTATAATTTCATGTTCAAGACACAGTATTGGGGCTATCTAATATGTGATAGAATTTTTACAAATAAACTAAACATGGGATGCTGATATTTTTCCAATAATAAAGTTTATCTGGAACCTCAAATTCCAAGTATTCTGTTAAGATGTAATGTGTATGTCTGTGTGTGTGTGTGTGTGTGTGTGTGTGTATATGCTAATGTGTATATGTGCATATATATATGTATACACACATATATACATATACACACACATATACACACACATATATACACACATATATACATATTAGCGGAAATATATATACACACACACATACACATTAGCCAATATATATAATCTTAGGGGCATATATTTCTCTATATATATACACACACACGCCTCTACCAGTTATCTATCTTTCTCAAATATCACATTTCTATTACAGTGTGAACTCTACCTACTTCTCAAAATATTGTAACATAAGTTCTTGGTACCCTACCCAGATTCCTTTTACAGAGTCACTGTATTCACCCCTCAGATGCTGCAAGACTTGGCTGCTAACAGCTTATACCAGCACCCTCTCCAGAAGATGGCCTTTAGTCAGTGGGAGCTGACTCAACTGGAGACTCATGCCAGGTTAACTCCATGCCACCACCACTCCTGGGTTGCCTGACAGCCACTGACTAACTGAAAAGGACCTAACAGTCCATTCCTCTTGCTTCTAGTCAGGACAATCTCTTGGTATGATTTTTGCTTCAGAATACCCTGTGGGAAACTCCTGAACAACATGTTTGTCTAGCTTCTTTGCCTGGTCCACCTGTGGAAGGAAAAAGCTGGTTTACCCTGCTCCACATGGTGATTTAAGAAGGTAATATACACAGCCTAGATATCTTGAAGAAATATTAATAAAGAAAACAAACTAATGAATAATGACAACAGCAAAAACTTAATATACTCGTGAAAAAGATATTAACCACAAAACTGTAACAATTGAGAACAAGAATCTCTAAAGTCCTTTTCAACATTTTGTATCCTATTTCTAGAAAATTGTCTGGATCATAATGAAAAATAAATGAAATACTGAATGAATTAATTAACCAGACATCAATCGACCTGTTCTATAGGGAAACCTGATGGCCTGAAAAAATAGATGGAGAGCCGGCATGCCAAATTGTTCCAGAAACATCTGAAATAAAATAGCTTACATACTAAAGAGAGTTGAGACATAATTGAGAAAATAAGAGTTTATGTTGAAAGAAAAGGATGTAATTACAGTCTTCAAGACTCAACCAGTCAACTCACAATATACAGACATTCTTTTAGGCTTATTAAACAATGTGGTTTTCAATTGGTATAGACCTATAAGATTCATGGTTATCAGATATTTTAATTTTTAGCAAGGAAAACTGTTTGCTAAATAAAATATCACTCATACACTCACCAAAGTCCATTAACAGATAAGAAGAGGTTTGATTGGTATGAGTTTGTTTTGGTAAGTTAAAATTTATGGCAGAATCAATCATTGAGAAAATGAAGCTCTGCTGATTAATTTTTTAAAACTTTAAGTATGGGTTATGCTTGTGTTTGTTTACATATTAACCTTGATAAATATTTTCTTTCTCTAAGAAAATACAGACATATTTTTTAATTTTTTAAATTTAATTTTAAAAAATTAATTCAAAATAAAAAAGTATTTTTTAATTGAAAAAAATTTTAAAAATTTTAAGTATGCATTATGCTTGTCTGTTTCCATATCAACCTTGGCAAATATTTTATTTCTCCAAGAAAAGCAGACATACAGAAATAAGCAATGACAATGACACCAGTTGTTCAGTGTCTGACTTTGTAATCTCAGGACACTCTAAGTCAATCCAAATTCTTTAAAAATGTTTCAGTGAGCAACTTTATTTCAAAGTTGAATTACTTAAAAACAAGACGGTCATGATTTACCTATAGAAAGTGCTTGATATTGCTATCAAATTGTCCCAATGAGATGTAATGACATTAGTTGTTACTTCACTAGTGAAATTAACATCTTCCACTGAGTAGATGATCTTGATCTTTACCCTAATCACAGGTGTGGAAACAGTACATTTTCTAGTGTTATTTTACTTTTGCAGATATGCATTAGATGGATTAATTTAAAAATAATGCAAAAAGTGAAACTTTTATTCAATTATATATTTACTAAACATTTAAATAGTACAGAAAGATATTTTTGCTAAGATTGACCTTCCCTCACTCCACTTCCACACCTTCCCACCAAAAAGATATACTATAAAGTTCAAGTGAATGTGCTAATTATTCCAATGGGTCAATATTTGTAGTTAGCTGAATTTTAGCATAATGGCACTGTCTATTGAGGGCTCCAAACCATTAAATATGTGTTCTTATATTTATATATATATGTTATATATATATATATATACATGCATATATATACACACAATATATATATTTATGTATGCATATATATATACATACATATGTGTAAATATACACATATACATATACATGCATGCATATACACATAAACACACATACTCTGTAAACATAGATTTTTGTCAATAATAAATAAATAAAAATGAAATTTAAATCAAACATTTATAAAAATTCAGAAGCATTTCTGTTGAGACCTACAGTTTTACAGAACAGTTTGGAAATGATGCAAGAGAAATAATATATTCAGACCCTTAAATCTGTCCTCTGATTTCAGTAGCTTCTCTTGTCTCTTTAGCAGTGCATAATTCTCACAAAAACTCAAACGTAAGTAAGACCACTCAATATTTCAACAAAAAGCTACAGTGGCTAAGAGGCAGGGGGTGTTATAGAACCCTCAAAGCAGTCACTTCTACCTTGTAGAACTCTGTATGTTAACTGACCTACCACACATGAACATCACTTGTGGAACTTTACAAAAAGACGTAAACAACCAGAAACCATCCTGTACCTACCGAGTCAGAATGCCTGTGGCTAGAACCCATTAATAAATCTTAAGCAAGTTTAAATGGCTTTTCTAAGAACCAAAACCAAAATTTTCACATGAATGTTGTAACCCCTTCACCCACGCTCCTTCCGTAACAAGTTCAGGGTTAGGAAAGATCAGGGCATGTGTGATGACCCTAGAAATTGGATCTAAGAGTCATGGTCCAAGGAAACTTGAAACAATCTAGTGCAAAACTTGAATACAGTCAGCTCTCTGTATTCATGGGTTCTGCATTATGGGATTCAACCTACTGTAGATGGAGAACACAGACCAGTATTTGGGGATATGAAATAATCCCTCAACCCCAATACACAGAACCACCTTTTTGAATCCACAGCTTCCACAGGGCTAAGGGACTTGAGCATCCACAGATTTTGGTATCCATGGAGGTCCTGGAACCAGTCTGCCTCAGATACCAGGAGCGACTGTACAGCATATTCTTTGAAGCCCATATGCTCCAGCAGGATAATCCTTCCCAGGCTTATATTCACAGAATACTATGTTCCTCATTTTTAATTAGAGGCCTGAGACTACCCTGATATTATAGATGATCATTGTCCATACACAATAGAAGATGTCAACCAGCAACACCAGAGACAATTATCAAAAGCAAATGAATTGCAAAGCTGTTGAAGCTATCTAGAACTACCTAGTCAAGTGAGTATAGTAAACACAGTGTCTCCTTTATAGCCTCACTGTACAAGTCTTCGGTGGCCCTTTCAATATGTCCCCAATAAGTCTGTCAAACCCTCCAAATCCATTTCCCATCCTTTTCTAACCTGCCTTCTCCCTTGGAAAGCTGACCTGTGTGAATGAAGAAGGAACCCTAATGACGGTTTGACTTAAGAAGTTTTGATTTTACAATAGGGCAAAAGGATACACACTTAGTAGAAATGTAGTTGGAATTTTGAATTGTGATCATTTTCTGGACTGGAGAAGTTGGGGAAGACGTGCTTCCGTAATGCTGGGCAGTAGCCAGGAGCCGTAGCTGCCAGTAAGTCATGCACTCTGAAGGGCAAGAAATTACAAGATAACAAGATAAATTAAGATAGACTAGTCTAAGCTATGATGTTCAGCAGGTTAGTGTATTGAATGTATTTTCAAGTTATGGTGGGTTTATCAGGACATAACCCCAATTTAAGTTGAGGGACATCAGTTTATTAGCAGACATCATTATTTGCTGACTTCTGTTGGATTTGGTCAAGAAAGAGGAGATCAGTGAATTTGTTTGCCTCCAAAGCCATCTTCCTGTGGGGTTGCCTCAGGTTGGTCATTGCTCCTTTCCATGTGTCCCTTTCTACAGACTCTTTTCAGGATCCTGAGAACTGATCCAGCCTCTTTTCCTGCCTTGTCCAACTGTTACCACTGTCTTTATCTCGTCCTGCGCCAACTCAGGATTCCCCCACACTATGCCCACACATTTGCAAATAGTTCCTTCGTTAAAGCCTTCTGGAATGATCATCATTTAAATGTGTTACCTGTTTCCTGCTGGCTTGCTGAGCGATAGACAATACCATGTTTCTCTATGAAATTTTAGAAGTAGCTAATGTTTACCCCTGAGCTCACCTTCGGGGCTTATATTTGTATTTTGTTACAGTTAAATGGAATTGATTTTGTTCCTTAACAATCTGAACATATATGCAAACTGAAATTGAGCAGTGATCACCGGATACCAGTGATTTTCTTACACTTGCAGAAATTTAAATATATTTATCTATCATTTGGATTAAAAATGATTAACACAGGGAGTCAAATAAAGCACCTAACACACTCCTTCAGCCTCAGAGGTAGCAGTATGAAGGCTGGATTAGAGGCGAAGAGAGATGGAAGCAAGGAAAGAGATCTGTTGTGCAATGGTGAGGGCAATGGCAGCACTAGTGTGGTGAAGTGGTGGGGAAGACTCAGGGAAAACACATTTAGATAGTAGGTATGCTCATGGAGGTAAGATAAATTAAGATGAAAGAGGAAAACAAGTCAAAATTTAGTACAAGTGCCAGTGATTTTAGACATCAAGATTTAAGTTCAAGTGAAAATTTTTGGTTTATGCTAAAAAATGAAAAGAATCCAAATGTGTTCTACTTGAGAATTAACACTGTGATTGTCTATGGGAAAAAAAGTCTCTCTGGGAGTGGAAAAGGAGATGTCCAGAATGAAAGGGTCTAGCAATTACGGACCCAACATAAAGAACTCATTCTGCATTGGTTTCTAACACACTATTTTCATGTGTTCTTTGTTAGTTATTTGAACTGACCAGACTTTTGTTGACCTGGGCAAAAGGGACACTATTTATTTCTATTAAAGGAAATGAGAGAAATAAAAAATACATTTTGCCAACCATTCAATGTATTGTTCTATCAAGTTTCAGATTTAGTTCAAAATTTTTCACCCAAGTTAAAACACAAAAGGAGAAACATTTCTGCATGCCCTAAGAGACCAATATGGAATAGCATGCAGATATAGTGAATATAGAATAATTATTAAAACCTATTTTTATGAGTTATATATAAATAAATAAGAAACATATGGACTACATTTTCAGAAAATATACTCAGGTTTGAAAATTAAAAAGAAAAAGAAAATAACCACCTTGGCAAAAAGCTGACAAGAATTTGCCAGACCTCAACAGTTGGAAAAATAACTTGAAACATTTGAGGAACCAAAACATGGATGGGTTCGTCCTAGTTAAAAGGCCTTTTACGGTCAGATGAATGTGGGTAACAGTGGAGGAGGCAGGGTGGAAAAACAAATAATGAATAACACATGGCTTGGCATTTTTCCAGTCAATATAATGGAAACTCAGGTTAAAATATTCCACGGAATGTACCTGACTCAAATTTTCACACCAAATAAGCTCAACAATTCCCTGGGTTGTTGACTCAATTTGAAGTAAGTTTGAACAATTGAGTATATCCATACTGCCTGACATCTGACCCTGTCAAACATAAATTCTAGATTTAATGACCAGAATTTCAAGAAATTGAGAAGAAAGCATAAGGATGATCACACGAATAAAAATTCTGCAAGGGAGGGAATATTAAGAAGGAATATTAAGAATCCCTGCCACTGTCTAGCATTGGTTATCATAAGTGAAACTCTAAGTATGTAATTAAAAATTATGCCCACTGAGAAGCAAATGTTCATGTGCTTCAGGCAATTTACAAATCTGGGCTAAGAGCTCCTAGGTATGTGTATATTTGCAAATCAGAAACACAAAAGAGGCCCAGCGAGCAGTGGCTCTTGCCCTGAATCCCAGTACTTAGGAAGGCCAAGGCTGGCAGATTTCCTAAGGTCAGGAATTCAAGACCAGCTGGGCCAACATTGTAAAACCCTGTCTCTACTAAAAATATAAAAAATAGCTGGGCATGGTGGCAGGCGCCTATAATCCCAGCTATTCGGGAGGCTCAGTCAGGAGAATCACTTGAACCTGGGTGGGACGGGGTGGAGGTTGCAGTGAGATGAGATTTCACCACTGCACTCCAGCCTGGGTAACAGAATGAGATTCTGTTCCCCACCCCAACTCCGCAAAAAGAAAAAAAGAACACAAAAGAGAAAAGTAGTGGCTACTAGAGATACAATTGAAACTACTGAAGAAACATACAAAACTGATGCTTTTCAGAAATTCTAAGAACAGTAAAAATTTATCATTTATTCAAAAGCTATTTAAACTCTAAGAAAGACCCAAACAAAATAGAGGAGATACATCATTGATTTGTATTATTTAAGGGCTGAGATTCAACAATCTTACGTATTATTTTTATTTTCTCTATCAGAAGAGTAACTTTCAGAATATTCATTTAGTTAAAATTGAAGGCCCAAATTAGTGGAAAAATAGCAAGGGTATTATTATTATTGTTATTATTATTATTATTATCGTTTTGAGAAAATCTTTCTCTGTTGCCCAGACTGGAATACAGTGGCATGATGTTGGCTCACTCCAACCTCTGCCTTCCAGGCTTCAGTGATTCTCCTGACTCAGCCTCCCAAGTAACTGGGATTACAGGTATGCACACTCACACTTGGCTAATTTTTGTATTTTCGGTAGAGACAGGTTTTACCATGTTGGCCAGGCTGGTCTCGAACTCCTGACCTTAAATGATCTGCCCACTTCAGCCTACTGAAATGTTGTGACTACAAATGTGGATATTAATTTTTTAGTGTGCTTTAGTGTCTGGACCTGCTGAATTATATTGTAGGAGCTTGAACAAAATTTCAGAGGATGAGTCAAATCTCTATAGGTAATCTTTGGTGATTCGTGGAAAACTCAAAAACTAAAAAATAATAATACATGATTTTCATTTTCAAAGTGGTTAAAAGTGTAGAGTAGGGATTTCCACTTTAACGTGGCAATTAAGTTATGTGGAGTACTTGCAATATTTCAGAATATTAACAAGCGTTCACATCTCTGAAATATTAAGGATTTAACTTTAGTTTAACTTATTGGAAATTTTCTAGGAAAGCCTGGGAAACTGTTTGTAGAAACTTACTTCAAACAAGTTTTTCTGTAGAAAAAGGGACAAATATAGTAAGTGTGCAGAATAGTAATTAATAAGAGAAAAAAACTAATTTCAAATACACTCATAAGATAACTTAAGCTTTTTCAAATATACTCATAAGCTTTTAAATAATGGATCCAAAACAATACATCCATTGAAAAGTTTATAAAAAGTACCTTTTAAAAACTAGAGACTCAATATTAACCTGTTTCCCTTCTTAACTATGATTTTTCTGTGCAAATGTTCTTGGTATCACAACTACTGCTTATGATCAGGAGTGGTTAAAAATGCACAGTGGGGACAACTCCTTGTTGGGGAATGGCTAAATGTGTTCACAATGGCATTACTGAAGAAAGTAACCATAGAATTCAAGCTCCATAGAGAGTCAAGTATAGCAGACATATAGCTTATAAAGGAGGACGTTATTTATTTATTTACTTAGCACAAATGAATGGAAGGACTACAGTGTGCCAGATCCTGTCCTAACCACTAGAATACTGTGACAATCAGTTTGATGTGTCAACACGACTACAATCCCCAGTCTCCAGTTAGTCAAACAGATGTAGGTGTTATTGTAAAGGTACTTTGTAGATGTGATTAGCATCCATAATTAGGCCAGTCATCATGACTCGTGCCTATAATCATAGCACTTTTGGAGGACGAGGTGGGAGGATCACTTGAACCCAAGATGCAAAACCAGCCCGGATGACATAGTGAGACCCCATCTGTACAAAAAAACAAATATATATTTAAAAAATCAACTGAATGTGGTGGTGCACCTGTAGTCCCAACTACCTGGAAGGCTGAAGTGTGGGGATCAATTGAGCCCAAGAGGTCAAGGCTGTAGTGAGCCATGATCACACCACTGTACTCCAGGCTAGATGATAGATCAAGATCTAGTCTTTAAATAATAATAATAATAATTACATGGCTACAAAGTACACTTGATATCCTAGATAATTTGGATGGATTCTTTTCAATTAGTTTAAAAGGCCTGAGAGCAGAACTGAGGCATTCTTGACCAAGAAATCCTACCTGAGGACTACAGCTTCAGACTGTGCTTAAGACTTCAGTCTGGCTTTCCTGATGGCCTGCCCTGTGGACTTTGGATCTATTTCACCAGTTTCCATGACTGCATACATCAGTTTCTTGCAACAAGCCTGTTAATGTATCTATATATCATTGTCTATATTTATATCTGAATAGATACCTATAGATAGGTAGATTAGATGGTGATAGACAAAAGATAGATAGATAGATAATAGAACCTATTCAACCCTATTTATTCTGTTTCTGTGGTAGAAATTTAACAATATAGATTTTGGTGCCAGGAGGTAGGGTACAGGATGCCAATATAACAAGTAAATATGTAGAGGTGGCTTTGAAACTGAGTAATGGGTAGAGGCTAGATGGATTTTGAGATGCATGATAGAAAAGATCTAGATTGCCTTAAATAGACTTTTGGTAGAAATAATGGATATTAAAAACACTTCTGGTAAGATTCAGAAGAAAATGAAGAAACAGGAAGAAAGGTAATTTTTGCCATACAGTGGCAGCTTGTTAACTGAATTGTGCCCTATAGTTCTATGGAAAGAAAGACTTGTAAGCAATGAATTTGGATATATAACTGAGAGAATTTCAAGCAAATATTGAAAAAGCAGCTCGATTGCTTATTTCTGCTTATAGTAAAATGACAGTGGAAAGAGGTAAAGTGAAAAAAGAACCATAAGGAAGAAAGACTCTGCATTTAATTACTGGTTAAATTCTCAGCCTATCCAGATTGGAAACAAAAAAGTTAAAATTTAGAGATTCCTTCATTAGGAAATGGTGCTCTGGAGAGAAGATCAAAAATATGGGTGGACAACCTGTTGCTGGCGCTAAAGAGATTGGGCACATGATCATGGATCTCCGAGATCATCTCAGCAGAAGACAAAAACAGAGACAGGATTAACTAGGAAAGCTCTTTGGAGTAACCTTTGGTCTAATAGAAGGAATTCCATAACATACACAGGAAAGCCACAACATTTTTGAGAATGTTATTTCAGCAAAAACGCTGTGAGCTTGTTTTGAAAGTGACAGAGACAGGCAAATGAAAGAAGATTGTCAGACTTCCGAAGCTCCAGAGGCAGATAACAGGATGATGAAATGACTTAGTTTCAGGTATGCACTACCCCTCAATAAAAAGCAAGCACAACTTTAAAAGCAGAGGCCAGGGCCTTGAGCCACTGAGAATAATTCCCAGGCTTTGAAACCCAATATAATTTTTCCTGCTAAATTTCAAAGTTGCTTGGAACCAGTAACCCCTTTTTCCCTTTCGTTGTCTCTTTTTGGGATAGAAATTTCTATAACTGTTACATTATGTCTGTCTCACCATTGTATTTTGTGAATAGATAACCTGTTTTCTGGTTTTATAAGTCCACAAATGGTGAAATTTTTTGCCTTTGGATGAAATATACCCACAGTCTCATCTATTCCTGATTTAGATGACTAAGATGATGAGGTTTGGGCTTTTAATTGGATATATATAAATGAAATTTGGGGATTGAGTTGATGCTGTAATGGGTTGAGACTTTTAAAAGTGATGAAATGGTTTGAGTGCATTTTGCATGTGAGATGGACGTGAAACTTTGTAGGCCAAAGGCTAAACTGTAGTAAACTGACTGGTGGTGTCAAGGAAATCAGAAACCTGTAAATGTTGCCTTATTTGGGGCAAAATGGTACTTGCGGATATATTAATATATGGGTCTTGAGATAAAAATATTATCCTAGATATTTGCGGGGTCCTAAATGCCACTACATGCATCCTCATAAGGAGACAGAGAAAGATTTGACAAGAGAGGAGAAGGCAATGTAACCACAAAGGGAACAAATGGATTGATCCAGCTACAATTCAAGAAGTGCCTGTAACCATAAGGAAAAGAGAAGAAACATTTACTAGATTCTCCCCAAAGCCTTCTGAGAGACCACAGCCCTGCTGATGATTTGCTGTTGGCCTAAAAATACTAATTTTAAACTCTCGGCCTCCAGAACTTGGTGGCTTTTTTTTTTTTAAGCCACCAAGTGTGTGATAATTTGTTAAAGATAACATGGATAACTAATACAGGTACAAAGAAAGGAAAGACAGAAATAAAGACAGAACTCTCTCCATAGAGATGATTACAGTCTTGTGGGGTTCAGAGACATATCAGAAATAATTAAAATCCTTTACAAAAACAACAGTGCACAAAAGAGGAAAGATTGCTTTCTCCTTGAGTCAAGGTCATGTCGAAAATTTTTCTGCTTGCCCATATGACAAGCAAGGAGAGATCTAAAACTGACACCCTATCATCGAAATTGAAAGAGCTAGAGGAGCAAGATCAAAAAAAGCTCAAAACCTAGCAAAAGACAAGAAATAACTAAGATCAGAGCAGAACTGAAGGAGATAGACACACACAAAAAAAACCTTCAAAAATCAATAAATCTGGGAGCTGGTTTTTCGAAAAGATCAACAAAATAGACAGATCAATAGCCAGATTAATAAAAAAGAAAAGAGGGAATAATCAAATAGATGCAATAAAAAAAGATAAAAGGGATATCTCCATAGAAATAAACAATCATCAGAGATTAATACAAAAAACTCTATGCACATAAACTAGTAAAACTGGAATAAATTAATAAATTCCTGGACACTTGCATCCTCCAAATCCTAAACCAGGAAGAAGTTGAAACCATGAATAGATCAATAACAAGATCTGAAGTTGAGGCAGCAATTAAGAGCCTACCACACAAAAAAGCCCAGATCCAGATGGGTTCACAGCCAAATTCTACCAGACACACAAAGAGGAACTGTTACCATACTTCCTGAAACTATTCCAAATAATCCAAAAAATTCATAAAATCCCAAATGATTTTATGAGACCAACATCATTCTGATACCAAAACCCGGCAGAGACTTAACAAGAAAAGAAAACTTCAGGCCAATATCCATGATGAACATAGATGCAAAAATCTTCAATAAAATACTGGCAAGTCAATTGCAACAGCACATCAAAAAGCTTATCCACCATGATCAAGTAGGATTCATCCCGGGGAAGCAAGGCTGGTTCAACATACGCAAGTCTATAAACGTAATTCACCACATAAACAGAACCAAAAACAAAAACCACATGATTATCTCAATTGATGCAGAGAAGGCATGCGACAAAATTCAATAGCCCTTCATGCTAAAAACTCTCAATAAACTCAGTATCGATGGAACGTATCTCAAAGTAATAAAAGCTACTTATGACAAACCAACAGCCAATATCATACTGAATGGACAAAAACTGGAAGCATTCCCTTTGAAATCCGGCACTAGACAAGGATGCCCTCTTTCACCATTCCTATTCAATATAG
>CAUYOR010037433.1:0-14925 GCA_963573925.1 Callimico goeldii | reverse complement strand
GCCCAGCTAATTTTTGTATTTTTAGTAGAGACGGGGTTTCACCTTGTTGACCAGGATGGTCTCGATCTCTTGACCTCGTGATCCACCTGCCTCAGCCTCCCAAAGTGCTGGGATTATAGGCGTGAGCCACCGCGCCCGGCCCAGAAGTAGATCTTTTTATAGCACAAGCCTACAGATGTTCCCTGCTATTGAGTTTTTGGGGTTTTTTTGTTTTTTAATTTTTGGACCCAAAACTTAGAATTCTCCCCAACCTAGTTTTTACTAGTGTTTAATTTGTCTTTATTTTCCTCAGTCGCTTTTTTCTGCTTCTTGTTCTTATTTTGTCCTAGATTTCTCCTCTTATTTCCCTTTGTCACCCTTGCTGTCTTTCTGTTGTTCATCTTTCATCATCTTTTCTAGTTTTGTCTCTTTTTGGCCCACTGCAAAGGAATATTTCCAGAACAGATATTTAGTATGTTACAGTTGGAAAAACCTGTAAGGTAATTACCCAGCCCCTATTAATTAAAAGACAAATGGAGGCCTATAAATAAGCAGTTTGCCTAGAGTCATGCAGCTCCTCTGAGAAAGCTGGAATTAGAGCTCTGTGTTCCTGATTCTCTGGTCCAAAGCTCTTTCCACTGTGAGTTCTCCTGCAGTCTGTTTTCTGATTCTGCTTAGGATTTGGTGTTTGGTATTCATTGTTTTTTGTATTATCATATTCACGTAAATCTCTTAATACCTCATTTCCAAGGTAAAAAACAGTGGTTTCCTTGGTGCTTTGGAATACCATCCATGCTTCTAAGGTTGGAGAGGATGTCGTTTATAATAAGCTTCTCTTCTTCTTCTTCTTCTTCTTTTTTTTTTTGAGACAGAATTTCGATCGTCACTAAGCTGGAGTGCCACGGCATGATCTTGGCTCACTGCAACTTCTACCTACTGGGTTCAAGCCATGGTTCTGCCTCAGCCTCCCGAGTAGCTAAGATTACAGGTGTGTGCCATCATGCCCAGCTAATTTTTGTATTTTTAGTAGAGGCAGAGTTTCACCATGTTGGCCAAGCTGGTCTGAAACTCCTGACCTCAGGTGATCTACCCGCCTTGGCCTCCCAAAGTGCTGGGATTACAGGTGTGAGCCATCGCACCTGGCCAAGCTTCCCTTCTTTTCTTTTTTTTTAGATGGAGTCTCGCTCTGTTGCCCAGGCTGGAGTGCAGTGGCGCGACCTCAGCTCACTGCAACCTCTGCCTCCCAGGTTCAAGCAATTCTCTGCCTCAGCCTTCATAATAGCTAGGATTACAGGTGCCCACCACCACGCCTGGCCACAAAAAAATTAAAAAAAAAATTTTTTTTTGTATTTTTAGTAGAGACGGGGTTTCACCATTTTGGTCAAGTTGGTCTGGTCTTGAATTCCTGACTTTGTGATCCACCTGCCTCAGCCTCCCAGAGTGCTGGGATTACAGGTGTGAGCCACCTTCCCTGGCCACTTTCCTTCTTCTTAAAGCCTCCATTATTCACTCCACTCATCCCTTAAGGGAAAGTCTTAGCATACATGTTATAAGTGTAAGCAGCTAGGTACTAGGTACTAGGGATTCCACAATTAATGAGAGACAGTCCCTGAGCCCAGGAGCTCACTTTCAGTCTAGAATAGAAGACAGACAATTTCAGTGCTGTTTGGTTAGTATTACTATAGAAGATTTCAATACGCTTTGGGAGCACAAAGGAAGAGTAAGTTGACCCTTGTGAGGATGTGATCAGGGAGTGCTTCCTAATGATTGAAATGTGGGAGCTGAGTTTTAAGGGATGTCAGTAACCAACCAAGATAAGAAGGAAAGGAAGGATGTTAAAGGAAGAGGATCCTGTAAGTGCAGAGTCAACACTATGAGACACCATGGTGTTAGCAGGTGATGGGGGTCCATAACCAGTTTGCTGTTGTTAGATAGCATAAAGTGAGAGATGGATGAGAGAGGTAGGGAGACCCTGATCACAGGAGGCCTTGGAAGCCTTTCTGAGGAGCTTGGTCTTTACCTGAGAGGCAAGGGAGCCATGGAAGGATTAAAAACAGCTCTGTATTTTAGATAGACAAATCATTACAGCAGTAATGTGAAGGATTAGAAAGGTACAAGATTGAAATATAGCAGATACAAGGCTTTTTCAGTAGCTCAGCCTAAAGGTAATGAATATCTAAACTGTGACCTTCAGGCAGTGGTAGTAAGGATGGTTAGTAAGAGAACAGGAAGTGGGGATGTGGTTAGGGGTGAGCTGGTGGGACCTATTTATTGATTTGGGGAGGAAGAAGGAGTCACTGGATTTGACTACGAGGAATGCCATTGATGACCTGAAAGGGCTAGTTCGGTGGTGTAGTGAAACAAAGGCCAGATTCTAATGTATTAAGGAGTGAATGAAAGGTGAGGAAACAAATAGTGAATACAGGCTCTTTCAAGAAGTTTAGATTAGAAGACCAAGAGAATGCATGGTAATTAGAAGGGATTCGAGGTCCGTCACTACCTTCTTGAAATTCACCCTGTATTGTTTTCCATGACACCCTTCTCCTGGTTCTTTTCTCTGATGATTCTTGGCCACCTTTGGAAGCTTCTCTTCCTCTGTGCACCTCTTAACTCTTTCCCAGGGCTCTGCTCCCTAACCATTAGCTATTCTATGGACTCCCTCTAGCTGATTCTTACCTAGTCATGTTTTCAGCTATGACCTATATGTACATGATTTCCAAATCAGTAATCTTGGTTTGGTATATTTAGCTATGTGTTGGATTTTTCTATTGATAGAGACTTGAGAGATTTCAAATGCATTGTAGTCAAAGCTGAACTCAATCAGGTTCTCTTACTTAAGCCTGCTCCTACTCTTGTGCTTTCTAACTTACCTCCTCCTTCTTTGTCCTTGTGTACCTAATCCATTAGTCCTACTGATTAGTCTTACTAATTTTGCCTCCTGTGTCTTCTCTCTTCTGCCCCCCTTCTGGACCACTGCAGTGATTTTCCTGCCCCAGATCCCCTCCAGAGTGATCTGTTTGAAATGCAGCATCAGTTCTTGCTTTAAACCCATCCTTTCTGGATGAAATCTAAGCTTTAAACCATGGCCTATAAAGCTCATTATGCATCGGCCTCTGCCTACCTTTACAACTTTGACTCATAGCTGTTTCCTTTGTAATACTATGGCTCCAGCCATCCCAGTTGCCTTTGGTTTGTTGCACATACCAGACTACTTCTTATTTCTCTGCCTTTGTTCTTGTTAATCATTCTGTTCGAAATGACCTCCAGACTCTTCTGAACCTCCCCATCCCTAGCACTGTAGTTAACACAAAGCCTTTATGATCATTCTTGCCCAACCCTCATGTGACCTTTTCATCATAAGATACCCATTCTTTTTCCATGATACCCCATGCGTATTTCTACCAGAGTATATGTGGTTCTTTTATTCGTTTAAATGTCTCTCTCTTCCACTAGTCTGGGAGTTCATCAGGACAAGTGCTGTGTCATACTTATTTTCATGCAGTGCCTACCACGGTACCTAGTATATATCAAAATTCAATAAATGTTTGTGTAATGAATGGATAAAATATAAGATGTGGACATCAGCTGAGAGACAGCTGGGCTTTTAGAGAGTGGCAAATGTTTGAAATAGCTGTCAGACTGGGAGAAGGGTCTGAATAAGGACTAAGAAAAGGATGAATGATGTATTTTGTACCTTTGATTCTATTGCATATGCCTTAATTATTTTCATATGACTCCTTACTTTCTTCCCTTCTCATTATATGCGTGAACTCTTCCCTTTCTTCTAAAATAAATGTCCATTTAGGGTTCTGGCTGAATAGTATGTCTCTTTTGATTGCAGATCCAATGGATTTGAACAGAAGCGCTTTGCCAGGCTTGCCAGCAAGAAAGCAGTGGAGGAACTTGCCTACAAATGGAGTGTTGAGGATATGTAACTTTCCTGAGGCTGTGGGGGTGGCAGGGCTTTGGTAGTGGGCATAGGCAGTGCGAGATCCAGAGGTAACAGTTATCTGTGCTAATAATTGGAGCCCACATAGACCAGAAACTTCTTGAATGCCAGTTTTGACCACAGAAGAATATTTGAGACCTGATGTTTGGACTGAGGTACCTGTTCTTCCTGGGGGTGACAGCACTGGCTGTTGCTGACTTTCAGAAGAAGCATTGATTTCTCAGTGTACCAGGGTTTGTTCTTGGTTAAGGTTTTTCTTTTTCTTTTTTAAATAAACATACATTTATTTTTTTAAAATTATTTTCCTTACTGGGTATTCTGTTTTGGGAAGAATACAGGCTAATAATGAACCCCTGGGGATTTGGGGGGTGATGGTTGAATTTTTTATTGATCTAGAAAGCAATGTGAGTAAAAATTTCTTAGTGATAGATCCTTCCTCTGAGAAAAGAGGAATTAGTACTAAACTAGATTTAGGAATAGACACGTGGATATTTGGAGACGTAGTGTATGGTAACAGTAGCATCACAAGTTAGTAGGGAAGAGATGGATAATAGTGCTCAGAAAATTGGCTTATTATATGGACAAAAATAAAGTTGAATCCTCATACCATATAAAACAATAATCCCAAAGTGATTAAAGACCTAAATGAAAGATAATGTGATACAGCTAGTAGAAACAAATGGCAAATGTTTTTGTGACCTTGGGGTAAAGATAAATTTCTGAAATAAGATCCCAAAGCACAAGGCATAAGAGTTGATAGCTTTGTTTACTTTGTAATTAAAGGTTTCTATTTGGCAAAGCATCCCATAGTCAAAGCTAAAGATGGATATGGATTAGGAGAAAATATTCGCAATGTCTAAAACTGACAAGGATTGTATATATAAGGGATAGAATATAGAAAGAGCTTCTGGAAATCATGAAGAAAAAGACAGTGAAATAAAAATGTGCAAAAATATGAATAGGGAAAATCTAAAGAGCAAACCAGAGCGCCTCATAAGTATATTACCTCACTAGTAATTAGAGATGCGCTAATTAAAACACTGAGTTTCTACCTTACATTTTAGTTTGTGAAAATAAGCAAGAGACTGATCTGATGGGGAATCAGAACTCATGGAATATTTCTTTCTTTTTCTCTTTCTATCTCTCTTTTCTCTTTCTCCTTCTGTTTCTCTTTTCTTTTTTTGAGATAGGGTCTCACTCTGTCACTTGGCTGGAGCTCAGTGGTGCCTCCTCTTCCCAGGTTAAAGCAATCCTCCCACCTCAGCCTCCCGAGTAGCCAGGACTACAGGCATGCGCTACACATTTTTTGTGTTTTTAGTAGAGATGGGGTTTCACCATGTTGGATAGGCTGGTCTTGAACTTCTGACCTCAGGTGATCTGCCTGCCTTGGCCTCCCAAAATGCTGGGATTACAAGCATGAACCACTGCGCCTGGGTACATGGAATATTTCAGCTGGTGTATTTATTTTGGAGAACAAATGGATGAAACTTACTGAAATTAAGTAATATCAGGGAGCAATATGCAGTTTTTAATAGTGTGACTCTGGAGCTGTACTTCCTGAATTTGAATCCCAGCTATGTCATTTGCTAGATGTTTGACTTTTGGTAAGCCAGTTAACTTCTTTGTGCCTTCGTTTCTTCATCTGTGAAATAGGCCTAATAGTACCTACCTCATAGGTTTATTCTAATCTTAGAACAGTGCCTGGCACACAGTAGTGTCACAAAATTATTAGCTGTTATTATCACTGTAATCATTATCATCAAGTGGGGCAGCCAGCTTTCAAGATGGGCCCCAATGATCCCCGCCCTCTGGTATATAAACCCTTGTATAGTCCTCTCGCACAATAAATAAGGTTGACCTGTGTGACCATTTCTAATACTAAGATGTACTAGAAATGTGTGACTTATGAAGGTAGGTCATAAATGGCATTGAAACATCTGCCTTGTGCTATCTTGGATCCTTGCTCTGGAAGATTCCGGCTTCCACATCGTGAGGCTCAAGCAGCCCTCCGGAGAGGCTCAGGTGGAGAGGCACTGAGGCCTCTCACCAACAGCCAGCACCAAATTGCCGACTGTAGGAGTAAATCACCTTGGAAGTGGATCTGCCAGCCGTACTCAGGCCTTCGGGGCTTGCAGCCCTGATCAACAACCTTGTGAGAGATCCTGACCCAGAACACCCAGCTCCAGATTCTTGAACCAAAGAAACTCTGAGATAATAAATGTTTAGTATTTTGTAAAAACAGCTTTATTGAGATACAATTTACATACCACACAGTTCACCCACGTAAGGTGTATGATTTAGTGGTTTGTAGTATATCAGAGAGTTGTACAACCATCACAATTTTAAAACATTTTTATCATCTTGTGGATACAAGAAACCTTGTACCCATTAGTGGTCACTCCTCACTTTCCCCTAACTTCTCCAGCTTTAGGCAAATGCTAATCTACTTTCTGTCTCTGTAGTGTGCCTGTTCTGGACTTTCATACACTAATAAGATATGAATGGGGCTGTCATATACTGTTTGGCCTTTTGTGTCTGGCTTTTTGTGCTTAGCGTAATGTTTTCAAGGTTCATCCGTGTTGTAGCATGCATCAGCACTTCATTCTTTCTACGGCTGAATAATATTCCCTTGTGCAGATATACCGCATTTATGCATCATTTGGTGGACATTCAAGTTGTTTCCACCTCTGGGGTATTATGAGTAATGCTTCTATAGACAATTCATGTATAAGTTTTTGTATGGATGTATATTTTCCTTTTTTTTGGTTATATTCCTAGGAGTGGAATTGCTGGGTCATATGTAACTCCATGTTTAACTTTTTGAGGAACTGCCAAACTTATTCCAAAGGAATGTATGCACGTTCCAATTTCTCCACATGCTAACACTTATTTTTTTTTAATTGCATTTTAGGTTTTGGCTTACTAACACTTACTATTTGTCTTTTTGATTATAGCCATCCTAGTGGGTAGGAGATGGTATATCTCTTTAAAGTTTTGATTTGCATTTTTCTGGTGGCTAGTGATGTTGAGCATCTTTATGTATCTTTTGAAGAAATCTTTATTCAAATATTTTGCCCTTTTTTCATTTGGGTTATTGGTTATATATACACATACACAAGCACACTCTTATGTAAAGAGTTTTGATTATAAATCCTTTGCTAGATATACGATTTGTAAATAGTTTACTCAGTGTGTGAGTTGTTATTGTTTTAAGCTGCTAAAGCATTTAGGGAAGGTAATTTGTGCTTAGGATAGGTAAGCAACAGCAGTTACAGTTATAACCATAACAATTGTTATAAAGCAGCAGATAACTAATACTTTAAATGTGTACATACTTCAAAGTGGTTCCACTCCAGACTATATCCTTCAGAGAAATCTGCGTAAGTCCTGAGGAGTAGATAATACAAGGATGTTTTTCTATGTATAGTTTGGGTGGCAAGAATTTGGAAACAACTTAGGTGTCCATCACTAAGGAAATTGATAAGTGAAATGTGGTATATACATATAATGGAGTATTTTTTTAAGTCAAATGCAAGCTGTTAGGAATTTAGTAAAATGATAGACTCCAAGTGAAAAAAGTAAGAATGAAATTTACAGCAAAAATCAGCTATATAAAGTAAACACAGAAAGTGACGTTATTTTGTAAGGAGGGTATATACCTTAATCAGTAGAATAGGGTTTGTGGGAGGGAATAGAATGAGACTAGAATGGAGAATGAAGAGGGGAAAGGGAAGCAGAGAGGGCTTTGCATGGATGAAAGTGATAGTGTGTCGTGAACTCAGGCCTATGAGCAACTCAGTTCTGTGCACCTGAAGCCCTAAGTGCAGCTCCAGAAGCAAGGTCTTGTTTCATGGAACTGACATTTAGTACCCATATTAGGGTAGACTAACTGCTAAAGCAGACTCCAAGTAGACGGTCCCCCCACTCATGTAACATCCAGGTCATTTCAGGTTGAGAAAATAGGAGTGGGATACTATATGTAGTTGTTTAGGGATCAGGCTGATGCCAACTTCACTATGGCTTCCAAGGTTGCATTGGGCATTACCATTTTAGTGAGTTGAGCAGAACTTGAAGGATTGCTTGGCAGATGTTACGGGCCAGCTCTAGAAGTAGTACACACTTCCCATATTCTGTTGCTAAGAACCTAGTTGCAAGGCTCCCTCTTAAGGCAAAGGAGCCTGAGGAATATAATATGCATCAGGAAGAAGGGATAAATGGATGTCGTTGGACACATGTTATCTTTGCCACATTATGCACTTCTCAGACTCCCGAAGAAAGGCTGTCCATCCCCCAGCCATTTAAGAAATATATGGATTTTGAAATAGTTTTGAGACCTGAAAATCCCAAAGGGATTCCATTTTCTAAATGGAGCGTATCAGCTGGGGTCACTACCAAGTTAGGGATGTCTCTTCCCTAACTCTGGCCAGTGATTGTCAAAGAAGGGCTTAGGTAGGAAGATAAAAGGTAAACTGGAATTGTGTCTAGAGTCAGCATTTATGAGATGGAAGTACTTATAAATAAATTTTATTTAAATAAATAGAATTTTATTAAATATTTATATTAAATTATATTTAATTTATTAATTAGTATTTATAATAGAAATTTTATATTAAAATATAATTTAATGTTATATTAAAATTTCATATTTATATAAAATTTTATTTAATATTTATATTAAATTATATTTAATTTATTATAGTATTTATAATATATAAATTTTATATTAAATTTAATTTTATTTTATATTAAAATTTCATATTTATATAATGTAAATTTTATTATTTATATTAAATTATATTTAATGTATTAATATAATTATATTAAATATAGCATTAGCATTTATTAAATAAATAAAGTTTATTTTTACAGTTCAAGTCTTGCTCTGCTGCCTAGGCTGGAGTGCTACGGTATGGCATGCTCATTGCAGCCTCAAACTTGCGGGCTGAGTGATGCTACTGTCTCACCTTCCCAAGGTGGCATAGGAGGCATGCAACTCCTAGCCTATTGTCACACCCCTTCTGCACAGCTAGGTTTTGTTTCCATATGGGTTTGGGTTTTAACTTCATTTGGCCCCACACTGTTTCTTAGGAACACCTCACTCTAAGAGGCTCAGAGGCTTTAGAAATCTGAAATCACTTTTTTTCCCTTAACAAAGAAATGTATTATTTATTTTTAAGCAGAGACTGAGGTGTAGGGGAAGCAGCTAGATTATATTCCAGGTGAGCAATGTGTTTATTTAGTAGGCTTTAGTGAACATTTTAAAACTCCACCCCCTCCAATTTCTCTGCCATTAAGTGTGAGAACACAGCACATCTTGTAGGGCAGAGATCCCAAGCCTGTCCGGCCACTAGCTGACTGTCATTTCCTAGGCTGTCTGCTAGAGGGCAGTGTGATATGCCTTTTCTAGGCTGGTGAAAGCTGGGCCCTGGGTCCATATACACTTCAAAATAATAGGTCTTAGATCTAAAACATAATCCTGTTTCCAATATGGAAAAGATTTTCAAGAGAGAGACATAGTATTTAGGTTTTGATCAGACTCTCCCTTACCTGAGCTTTGGAAACCTTTCTCTACATGCAAGATTTTTTTTTCCTTTTAATCAAATCAGACCCTCTTGCTTTCCTTTCTCTCTTACGCCTTCTCCACTTTGAAGTTTAGACTTAAGAAGCCATGAGCAATGTGAAAAATCTCTGAATTGTACACTTTCAAAGTGTTAACCTTATGCTACAATAATTGTATCTGAATTCAAAAATATTAAAACAGACCAGGCATGGTAGTGCATTCCTGTAATTCCAGCTACTCAGGAGGTCAAGCTGGAAGGATCACTTAAGCACAGGAGTTCAGGACCAGTCTGGACAATGAAACCCCATCTCAATGAAATAAATAAAATTTAAAAAAATGTAAAAACAGAGAACCACTGAGCAGATACTCTAGCTTAGATAGAACATGATAGTAGTAGTAATAGACTGGAATGACTCAGTCTGTCCCTCGCATCTGAATGATTAAAATTTGATGCTGTTGATCTTGGCCTTACACAGCTTCACCCTTTCAGAAAACAAGGGCATGTAGGCAAGCTTAGTGGTAGGTTGATACTCGGGTGGTCCCTGTGAGCCCAGCCCATGGGAGGGGACAGAGAGCAGTCAGGCGAAAAAGGTGTCAGTCTTTCTCTGCATATCGCATCCAGTGCCCTCTGTCAGCAAAGGAATTACAAGGTATGTGACTTTATCCTGTCACATGTGAAAATGCAATCTCACGCCTGTAATCCCAGCACTTTGGGAGGCCAAGGCGGGTGGATCACCTTAGGTCAGGAGTTCGAGACCAGCCTGGCCAACATGGTGAAATCCTGTCTCTACCAAAAATACAAAAAATTAGCCAGGCATGGTTGTGGGTGCCTGTAATCTCAGCTACTCGGGAGACTGAGGCAGGGAGAATCGCTTGAACCTGGAAGGTGGAGGTTGCAGTGAGCTGAGATCAGGCCACTGTACTTCAGCCTGGGCAACAGAGTGAGACTCCATCTCCAAAAAAAAAAAAAAAAGCAATCTGTAGTGCTTAGTAAACAGGGCCTGTTTTCTTCATTTTCCCTTTCTTTTATTAGGAGAGGAAATATTTGTGCAAACAGGTTAACTTGCTCAAAATCTCTCTGAGTTGGGAAAGAGTCAGAATTTAAAGAACAGATTCCTCTCCCTGCAGTTGTCACCCCTACCTATCTTTATCCCAGTAGCAAGGTAAGAGGTGAGGGGGCAGTCCAAGGGAATGTTTCCTGCCCAGAGCAGTTCATAGCCTCTGCAAGGAGGTCCATAGCATAGTTGAGGCTAGTTCCCCAGTCTTGGAAGAATTGCTTGCTGGTAGTTTCAGTTTGGAACCTGGCTTTGAAGATCTCAAGTGTGTTAGAGGGGCACTCGCCCTTGATTCTTTTTACCAGGGGCTTGGGAGGCAGTAGACGAGACCTCTGGGAGGAGAGGAATGCCTGCCTGGGAAAATAATTATCATTTTAAATGCTCTCTTTCATTAAGAACTTACTGTGTGTCAAACATGTATGTTTAGTGCATATTTACATTACCTCTGTTGTCAGGGAGAGATCAGTCTGTGAATAGTTGCAGATTAGGGAAAGCCACATTTCTGGGTCACCCAAGAAAAGGGGGGTTGGGATATCCCAGCAGAATAAACTCCTCCTTGTTGTCCCCCATTACCCTGAAGTAATAGTTAGGACCTTCATGCTGATTCCTTGTTGACAGAGAGCTTGGGCACCTTACCCTGGTCACTGTGTCCCTATCAAGCCTGGCAGTGTTGTTCCCACCCAGGATGGCCGTCTCCTGCTTCGGCTGGCTCAGCTCTTGATGGGGATGAGTAGTGGGCTCCCAGCCTGGGGCAGTTTATTTGCTGGATATATTTGCTGCATGGGGGAAAAATAATGCTGCAGGATGGACCCATATGAAGGGGCTTCAGGCAGTATTTAACATCTCCTGGGGCTATTTCCTCCTAGGCTTCCAACTGCTGAAAAGCAGCTCCCTTCCGCTGCTTGCTGTAGTGGGAAATTCAGTTTGTTCAGGGGTCCTTCTGACCTTCCCTTTATTAATGGGGCTTAGTAGGGGGAACCAGTGGTGGTCAGTCTCCTAGTGAGAGGTCATCAAACACTAGTCAGTGTTACCTCCTATCAAGTTACTTAACTTCTCTGAGCCGCAATTTTCTTATTTGTAAAATCAGGATAATACATTGTTTTCTGGCTATAGAGAAGATCTGAAGTAAAGTTATCTAGCATAGTGTCTGGCATGTAGTAGGTGCTTAATAAATAGTATCTTCTCTTAAAATAGATACTTAAAGAGCATATCTGCTGCCTCAGTGGCACATGTCCTAGTCTCTGTTGAACCCTCTCTTGTCTCCTGGCCTTATCTGCACACCAGGGCCACTGTTCTCTGGCTATGTTTCGAGAGCCAGTGTCTCTCGTTGGCTGGGGTTCAGGGATGTGCTATCTGAAGAAGAGTAGTCCAACAGGTGAGGTCTCCTGTCTCCTGGAGAGGGGGTGTCTAGAGTCAGGGGAGAAGTGATTGGCCTGTTCCAGTTATTCTCGCCTATCTCATGGCAGCCTTCAAGCCATTGTCCCCTGTAAGTGGTGTCCAGATAGGACCCAGTTTGAATTTATTTGAAGCTGGGTACATGAGAACAAATAGTGGGGATGGGGTGGGGTGGGGAGTTCTCTGCATTTAACATTTAAGGGCATGTCACTTATAGTGACATCAAAAGCAGTTTTCACCGGCATTTCATGTTTGTTTGGTTTTTTCTTTTGGCTTTGAGAGTAGTGCTGGTTGGGGGCAGGGTGGCTTACGATGAAGATGGTCAATGGTGGACTCCTGCCTAGGTGGGTGGAACTCCATACAGGAAAACACATTACCCCCTGGGCTTGGTGCGGTTGCCATGGTATCCGTGTCTCCTAAGGGGCAGGAAAAAGAACAGTCTCTAGCAGCACAAGAGGAATAGAATTGAGTAAGGGGTTTTGTTCTCCCTCTGCTTCCAAAGCTGCAAGGCTGTATCCGTGAGACCTCGAGGAGGCCCCTCCAGTTCCTCGGTGGGAGGGAAAAATGTTGGCCCTCTGCATTGGCTGTGCTTTGACAGAAGTAAAACTCTTGACTTAGCCTTCAAAGTTCAAGGGTGGGATATTGCGAGAGGATGGGCAGTTTTTGGCTTGTTAAGAAAGTCACATTTTTGGCCTGTATAAAGTGGAGGAGGCAGAGTGGGGTGAGGTGTGGAAGTCCTGTGAGATGGAGAAAGCAGGCTGCCAAGGGCCATTTTACTTGTGGTTGACAAGGAGAAGCTGTGGTCATCACGGGGAGCAGGTAGTGAGAACTCTGGGGAGGGCTCTGTCTGAACCGCTGAGGTTTGAGCAGGGCCCATGGACAGGAAGCATCCTGTGTTCTCTGCTTATCCACCCTGCATTAGAGGGAGGGAAGCAGAGAGCAGGAGCTCTGGGGACAGGGAAGGGAGCAAGAGGGCTTTTGGGGTATTAATCACTTGAATAATGTACATAGCGCCCATTAGGTCATTTCTTATCATTCACCCCCTCCACCCTCTCACCCTTCCAAGTCTCCAATGTCTCTAATTTCGCACTCTACATCCATGTGTACACATTATTATTATTATGTTTTGAGATGGTGTCCTGCTCAGTCACCCAGGCTGGAGTGAAATGATGTGATCTTGGCTCACTGCATCCTTTACCTCCTGGGTTCAAGCAATTCTCTTGCCTCAGACTCCTGAATAGCTGGGATTACAGGCAAACACTACCATGCCTGGCTATTTTTTTTTTTTCTATGTATTTTTAGTAGAGGTGGAGTTTTGCCATGTTGACCAGGCTGGTCTTGAACTCCTGACCTCAGGTGATCCATCCACCTTGGCCTCCCAAAGTGCTGGGATTACAGATATGAGCCACCATGCCTAGCATGTACACATTATTTAGCCCCCACTTACAAGTGAGGACATGCAATATATGTTTTTCTGTGTCTGACTTGTTTCGCTTAAGATAATGGCTTCCAGTTTGCTGCAGAAGACCGTGATTTCATTCTTTTTTTATGGCCAAGTTGTATTCCATTGTGTATATATACTACATTTCCTTTATCCGATCATCCATAGATGGCCACTTAGGTTGAGGTTGATTCCATATTTTTGCTATTATGAACAGTGCTGATAGACATATGAGCACACGCAGAAGATTTCATGGCTTTCATGGATGTCTCTCCTAAAGGGCCTCTTCCCTCTCCTCTACCCCAAGTTCAACAGCAGAACCAAGCATGACAACCTGTGCCAGAGGCTGACACCAGATGGGGAGGCAGGAGGAAAAGGATGCAGCACCCTAGGGGAGCACTGAGGTGGTCTGTGGAGAGGGTCTGGAGGAGGCCTGTATTTTACCTTGGAGGGTAGTCTCAAAGTGGGTTCCGAGAGTCATAGGGAGAGTTGAGGGACAGACTGAATAGGCAGTGGAATGGTTCCTAAGTTTCTGCCGTCCTGCAGTGGTAGATTGGTGTGGGTTGGAATGCGTCACATGAACCTGGAGCAAGGACGGATGGAATCGTCTCCGGGATTCATTGTGATCTAAGGACTGACAGGAAGGTATTTCCCTCTTCACTGGACTGCCTCCTTATGTTCAGGAAGTAGAGTCAGTTACGTTGCCATTAGAAGAAGGCTGTTGGCCCATCTGACTTTTATTTATCCAGTTTCTTCAACCATCCTTTTTAATGCATGATTTTAAGTCTCACACTGACTTCCCTGAACTCATTCCAGTTGGAATGAGCTGGGCCATCATGCTCAAAGTGTGCTGATCAGAGTACAATAGGTATCACTTCCCTCAGTGTAGACATTATGTATGGGTGTGTATGTGTGTGTGCATATATACTGTAACTTCAAATTCCTGGGCTCAGGGATCCTTTTTACTTCAGCCTCCTGAGTAGCTGGGACTACAGGTCTGCACCCCCATGCCTGGCTAAATTTTAAATTTTTTTGTAGAGACAGGATCTCGCTATGTTGCCCAGGCTGGTCAGGAACTCCTGGGCTCAAGTGATCCTCCTGCCTCAGCCTCCCAAAGTATTTGGATTACAGGCAAGAACCACTGCACTCAGCTAGATATTCTATTTTATTTTATTACTTAAGTTTTTAGTGGTTTGAGGAGTGGAAAGTTTAATAGAAGAAAGCATAGAGGAGAGCAGCTCCTTGCAAAAGAGAGATATCTGAAAAAAGCCTATTCTATTTTAATCAGTGTGTTAAAGATTGAATTCGCTTTCTTTTTTCTTCTTTCCTTCCTTCCTTCCTTCCTTCCTTCCTTCCTTCCTTCCTTCCTTCCTTCCTTCCTTCCTTCCTTTCTTTCCTTCTTTCCTTCTTTCTTTCCTTTCTTTCTTTCCTTTCTTTCTTTCTTTCTTTCCTTTCTTTCTTTCCTTTCTTTCCTTCTTTCTTTCCTTCCTTCCTTCCTTCCTTCCTTCCTTCCTTCCTTCGTTCCTTCGTTCCTTGCTTCCGTCCT
>CAUYOR010037429.1:0-40596 GCA_963573925.1 Callimico goeldii | reverse complement strand
CCACCATGCCCAGCTAATTTTTTTGTATCTTTAGTAGAGACGGGGTTTCACTATTTTGACCAGAATGGTCTCGATCTCATGACCTCGTGATCCACCCGTCTCGGCCTCCCAAAGTGCTGGGATTACAGGCTTGAGCCACCGCACCCGGCCACATGATTTCTTTTTAAATAATAAATCAAATTATTTCAAAGAAATATAGGGCTTGAGCCTAGCGTTCTGGGCTCCCGTTTGAGAGGCTGAGGGGATATATATTCACTCTCTTCAGTCTTTAGAAGTTATTTTGTGAAAACTTAAAAAAGCTTTGAATTGATGCCCAGTGGTGAGTACTATGCAACAGTTACAGATGAGAGACCAGGATGCATATAACAACTTGGCTGGATCTGAAAAATAGCCTGTGGAGTGAAAGAAGCATGAAAAAGATTGGGATCTAACACACAGCATATCATTTACATAAATTAAGGTGTCTGCAAATAATCTAGAAATACACAGTCTACAAAAACACGAAAAGAATAACAAATTAATAATAAATGGTTTAAATCAAACCTCTGCACTTGAGATTCAAAAAGAATTAAAGGGCTAAATTGCCACCAACTATGAAGTGTTTCTTCTTAAATGAGGATATCTTTAGATATTGATCATGAAACCTTCATTAACAGCAAGATAAGAATTAATTATTAGAGCAAGTTGTGAGAGTTTGAGTAAATAGTAACAGGAAGAGAGTAAGGAAGAGAAGAAAAAAAAAAGAAGAGGCATCAAAAATAAGTCAAATTTATTTACTATTTTAAGCATTTCAGATATTTGGGCCAAGTCTTTTGCATGCACGGTCTGAGGGAAATACTATTATTATCCCAGTTGACAGAGGAGAAAATTGACACTTGGAGAGGTCAAAAAGAAATTTGTCAAGCTCACCCAGCTTATAAGGGCCAGATATTTTTCAGACTTTGATCTGTCTGTCCCCACCCCAAGTTCTGAATCATTACTATGCACTGCTTAGCACTAGAAGTGCCTGAACACAGAGCATAAGATGAGGAGTTACTAGGGCAGAGATACTGACCCATAGGGAGAGAATTGCTTAAAAAGGAGGGAGAGAAGGGAGGGGGGAGGCATGTGGAAAGACACTGCAGAAAATTACACCTTCCACAACTTTGTCTTTAGCCAACCTTAAAGTTTATTATTTTTTTCAAGTTCAGCTATAATTTATTTGCGGCTCCTTAGAATTAACATAATATTTTATCTATGCACTTGAAATAAACTTTTTATGACTTCTCCAAAAAATTAAGACAATTTAAGAAAAGCTTATGCCATTTCATTGAAAAAGAGATAATTTTTGTTATGTTTATAGGACTTTTTAAGAGAAAGTGCTGGGGCCTAATACTACAAGTTTTAGGTGTCTAACCTATAATCTGTGACTTACATTGGCTCCTGAAGAAGTCTTGGAAATTAATTTAATATCATGCATTATTTAGTCACCATTCTTAAAAAGGAAAATAACAATTACTTTTTAAAGATAGGGTAAGGATCAGAGTTAAGAATCTGCATGGTGCTTTGACAAAGAAAAGCCCTGTGTCAGTACACGCAGTATCTGCTAAGAAATTTCATTCGCTTCTCTTCCGCTTTCTAATTATGCCAACCTCAGCCCTTCACTTGGAATTTTAGTTTCTTGATCACACTGACAATCACTTACTTGGTTCTACCTCAAAGACCATGATTCATGATTGGGGTCTGTCTTGTTTTTTTTTTTTTTTTTTTTTTAGAGAGTGTATGATGTTTTCAATGCTCTTGATGCACCTTCTTCACAAGACAACAGCAGGCAATTCAGCAAAGCCCTAATTGGCAAGTGTGAAATGAGTTTTCGTATAAAATCCAATTGTGAATTTCTGCTTTGTTTACCTGCACCAAAAATCATACGACTGAGTCCTTATACAAAAATAATGCATTGAAATATCTCCAACATGTTCATCAAAGAAATTTGGAATTTGTATGTATTGTGGGGGTTTTTCTGTGGTTGTCGTTATTTTTTTCAATGAGTCCCATTGATCCAAAATGCCGTGTTTTCTTGTAATTGTTTTGAATGTTTTTAACATCACATGTTGTCTAGACTAAATGATGCCTCGACCCTAAAGACTCAAAAACTGCTAAAAACTTTTCACTTAGAAAGTCTAACTTCCTAAACTTAGGGAAAAAATAATAATCTGCTATAAAGAACAAAAAAGAGATAATGAAATGTTTTGTAATTGAGTTGTTTCAAATCTTTAACACAAATGCCATATCTATTGATATTTCTATGCTAGAAAAAAAATAAATATTTAAAATTATTTAACTGATGATAGCATTTTAATCATAGCGTGCCTGCAATTTTCTTAAGGAAGAACAGACTTATTAGAGTGATGACATGGATTGAAGGCTAGAATATACTTGAAGCACAGTGAGTTCTATATTTTAATGACAGTTGCAGCCAAATATCTATGGACTGAAATGCATAGAACATTAGTATTCAGCATTTTTGCAGACAAAAAGACAAGTGTATTTCGAATTGACATTTTCAAAGCATATGTTACTTCTGTCAAATGTGAAGTGAACAAGCCTAATCATAATTAAACTATCACATTTAGCTGATCTGAGAACATCCTTCTAAAACAACAAATCAGTAGTTCATCTGTCCGTCTACTGTTTCCCCAACATCTTGTACTCCTCAACACTGCAAGTGCTCCAAATTGAGCAGAGTGGTGACAAGCTACTGACACTGACATTTATGCTTTAAACATCTACACATATAAAATTGCTCTCCCATTGTTTTCTTAGAGATTCAAACCTTCATGTCAATTTGCCTTCCTTAATTGCTTTTTTGTTTAGTTTTCAGTACTTTTTAAAGTTATTCATAGTATGAAGCAATGTTTAAAGATGTTTGTCATCTTAAATTGCTTTTATTCTCAACACTTAGAAGCAGAAAGAATTTCAACATATTAACTCAGTGTGACTTTAATAGATTTAATTCATAGAGATACTGTATGAAGATGTAACCATTTAGTCATTCATTCATTCATCTATCTATGCAACAAACTTTTTGGGTAGCTACCAGATACTATACTAAGTATAGTATAGTATATACTATACTATACCAGATACTATATGATTCCGACAGTTAAGGGTTTCCAAATCAAGTAGAAAAATATAAATGAACAATAATTACAATGAAGTCTGAGAATTATTATAATAGAGATTTGCACATAGCACAGGAAATAGAAATGAAAGTTTTACCTGTGTGAGATGAATAGTTAAGACATCTATAAATCTTTATATGAGAAAATTTTTTTTCTCGTATAAAATTCTGTGTTTTTCAGAATTACTCAGGATTCAACTCTGTCTTTGTAAAATAAGATACTAAAAGAGAGGATCACGAGGACAGTTGTAGGGTCTAACACACTTTTCCCAAGGAGATTATTGCAAATGACCACTCCATTTTACATTTCGTTCTGTACAAAATAATTTTTTCCTTAATTTAAATACTTAGGACGTAGCCCTATCTTTAAGAACAAGAACCTCCCAATTTAGGTGGAGAGAAAGTTTTCTGCACAACTAATCATAATATAATTATTAATATAAGTAACTATAAAAAGCACAAGAGCGAAACATGATACTTGTTGGGATAAGAAGGTAAAGGTGGCTAGGCACAGTGGCTCACACCTGTGTAATAATCCCAGCACTTTGGGAGGCCAAGGCAGGAGTATTGTCTGAGCTTAGGAGTTTGAGACCAGCCTTGGCAACATAGTGAGACCTTGTCTCTAAAAAACTAAAAAATATATAAAAAGGCATGGTGGCACATGCCTGTAGTCCCAGCTACTCAGGTGCTGAGGTGGGAGGATCCCTTGAGCCTAGATGATTGAGACTGCAGTGAGCTGTGATTGTGCCACTGCATTCCAGCCTAAGTGACAGAGTGAAACCCTGTCTCAAAAAAATAAACAAACAAAAGGCAAAAATAAGTATCTTGTAGAGATAAAATATAGATTACATCCGCAGTAAAATTGAGAGATGGACCTGGAAAAGCAGATTGGATAGGCGCTAGCATCATCAATGACAGGCTAAGAAATGTATACTTTTTCCTGCAGTCACCTAGGAATAATCAAATGTTTCTCAATTAAAGAGGTAATATCATAGTATACTTTCAAAATGTAATCTAGGTGGAAGTTAGAGAATGAATTCAGGAATTAAGGGTTTCATGTGAGAAAGCACGATAAGAAAACTCTTATTACAAAGAACTAAACTAGATCAATGGCAGGAAGGAGTAGAAAATTTGAGAAACATTCCTAGAGGAGTGAGGGCATCTGGTGAAACTTGAGGATAATGCATCCCAGAAAGTCAGGGATGGGGATAATTCCAGTAGACCATCTTTATGCAGAAGAGCTTCCCTGTTGCTACGCTGCAGCAAGACTAATTCTTAGAATCTAATCTAAAGAAATTGCCAGTACTTCATGGGTTTGAGGAAGCATAGAAATAATGATGATAGTTGCAACCACTTTCTTGAATGCTTAAGATGTCCCAGATAATATACCAACTGTCCTAGATAATATACAAGACTGCCATAGATATATATATATGGCAGTCTTGTATATTATCTAGGACATGTATATACATATATATATATATATATATACACACAATACTGCCATATATATATATATATATATGTATGCCATACATATATATATATATATATATATATGGCATACATACATATATATATATATATGTCAGTATTGTATGTATATATATATATATATGGCAGTATTATATATATAAATGTATATATATTCCTATATATAAATATATTATATATAAATGAATAAGCATGGCTGAGCACCTATAAAATTTTAGTTACAAAACAGGTGATAAGCCAGATTTGGTCCACGGGCCAGTCCCTGCTTTAGAGTCAGACAAATCTAGGCTTTGAAACTAGCTCTAATATTGAGTGCCAGCCATAGAACTGGCATATATCATACAATCCTTATAACGACAGTGAAAAATAAATAACTACTGTCATTTTTACAAATAAGGAAACACGCACAGATAAATTACATGACCTTCTAAAAGTCCTGTGACTGGCATACATATATATATATGTATATATATACATATATATATATATATACATATATATACATATATATATATATATACATATATATACGTATATATATATATATATATGTATATATACGTATATATATGTATATATATATATATGTATATATATGTATAGAGCTAGCTTCAAAGCATAGATTTGTCTGACTCTAAAGCAGGGGTTGATCCATGGGCCAAATCTGGTCTACTACCTGTTTTGTAAATAAAATTTTATAGGAGCACAACCATGGCCATTCATTTACATATTGTCTATGTCTGCTTTCACACAACCCCAACAGAGTTAAGTTTTTGTAACAGAAACCAAATATTTGATTTCTAAAACATTTACCTAAAATATTTACCATCTGGCCTTTACAGGAAAAGTTTGCCAACCTCTGCTCTACAACTCTCACTCATACCCATTAAACAAATATGCATTGAGCACCTGTTATGTCCCAGGCACTGAGCCAGACACCGTTTCTTATAGCTACTCAGACAAGCTCTAAGCAGTTAAAAATGGAGGTGACAACTAGAATGTTCCTGACTCTAAAACACTCACCACATTAATAAGTAACCCATCTTGACCTTGACGCTTCTCACCTTGAATGGCACTGCTAGGCAATCCAGGCCATAAATAGAAAAGACAGCAGTTGTTTCACTATCATTGCTTTTTTATCTGCCCCTAGATATACAGAAAGTCCTTGTGATTTGCACGATAATACTACCCAGTCCTTCACATATCCTCAAATTGTCAGATATATCTAAAGAAAAAACTCAAGTCAAACATAATTAAACATTCTCCATGATTCCTGCAAATCACTCATGATTCTATAAATACAAGATTACCAATTATAAAGCTATTAAATAAATTTATTAGTAAAATAAAATTAATAAATTTTATTTTGTTTAATAGGATATTAAAATAAGACTCCATGTTTCAGCGAATAGTGCCAGCAATTGGACAGCAAAGTGAATGTGACTCAACTTGCCAGAGTTCAATTTGCAGGGAAATGTTTGGAGCACGTTTCCTGACTCTTGTGCTCTTCACTCGGGAGCCCTTCACCCACTGAAGAAAAGAGTCAAGAGAGGGAACCAGGGAAGAGAGACGTTTGTGAGAAAAATTTATTTGGAGATGACTGCGTTGTAGAGCCCACCCTCTTCTTGGGTCATAGGAGTTGCCTCTAGAAAGTATGAAAAGGGAACTTCTATAAATGACTGAGAGCAAGAGTCAATTTTAAACATTTACCAGACTCAGAAAACACTAAAATACCTAAACTGACAGGTTCAAGTTTAGTACAAGCAAAAAAATCCTTGCCCTCTGTGATTATCTATTACTGCAGGACAGCACCCTGAATTTAGCAACATAACACAAATCACCTTTATTATGTTCATGGATTCTGTGAGTTGGGAATTCCAACAGTGCACAATGAAGATGGCATTTTTGCTCCATGGTATCTGGACCTTCATCCAGGAAAAGTGGAATGGCTCAGGGTATTCCAAACAAATAGGATCTGGGCAAGACCAGACCAGGATAAAGCAAGTTGGATGCTTAGGGTGCAAAAGTTAAGGAGGCACTCCCTTTCAGTTTCATGCATGTGTCCAGGCTACCCGTGGAAGACTCTAAAAGTGACTGTCTCTCTAAGTCGTGTGTCTTCAGTGCCTCACTTTCCTGGACTTAGTCCTGGTCCTGGAGTGTCATCAGCTGCTAAAAAGCTGTCTTTAGCTAGGTCAGTTAAGTGAAACAATTACATTCAACCTTTTCATGTACCTTGGGGTTTTCTCATCATGATGATGTGTTCTGAGGGACAGCATTCCAACAGAATAATCTATCCCAAGAGCACCAAGAAGACACAGCACAGCCTCTTATGACCTAGCCTCACAAGTCCCATGATGTCACTTGCACTGTGCCCTCTTGGGAAAAACAATCACAAGCCTACCAAGATCCTAAGGTACTGCACACATACCCTGCCTCCGAATGAGAACAGCAAAGGATTTGTGTTCGTATTTGGAAACCAGCACCACACCTTCCTTTCCTCTCCTGTCTCCCCATGTTTCCATCCCTAAGGAGTTTGGAACTGTCTTTACTCAGCGAGAGTACAAGGAGTGAGGAGGGAAAGAGAAAAGGATTGCTTTCCTTTCCCATTGTAAATGACCTGCCCATGTGGGCCTGACTAGGGGAGTATAAAAGATTTGACTTTGAATCAAATTCAGGGTTTCATTATCAAGAGCAGGCCATTCTAATTTCTTTTTCTTTAAGCCTCAGGACAGCTTGGAAGATTCTATTTTTTAAAGTGACTTCAACTCAAAGAGATTGTAAAACTGTTAAGATAGACAAAAAAAGCCAGGAACTTGATCATATTTTCATCCAGGAATTTAAAGGGGTAGTAAGAGATAAAAATAAATCTTACTTTGATCATATTGTATAAGTTATGCCTTTTTAACAAACTAGTTGCATACAACATTACTACAGTAATATTAACCATAGGCTTACCTGAACTACAAAATGGAAGCAATGGTGATGTGTCATGATGATAGCTGTTGTTTAGCACGCAGTTTTTGAATGAGGAAGACCATGTTGAAATTTACCATACCTTCACAGCAAGGTGAAATTAGGAGACTGCAGTGCAACAAGGCCTTCCGATCCTGTGGTGAGTCACTGATATCAGTGTCAGTAGAAAAGGTGGAGCAAATGACAAGTTGAGGGAGATCTCAGAGAGGCCAAGTGCCAAGGACCAGTCATGGGAGCACTAGGGAAGAACACGATGGCTGGCGACATTTTAACATCTTATCCTGCCTATGTCTATATGGTCCACTGGACGTTCTGGAAGTTTCCAACGATTCTGGAAGTTTTGTGGACACTCGCATGAAATTGAGAGAGTGCCTTCTTAAATCTGCTTTTTGTTTTAAAATTATCATCCTGGCTTTCTATTTGGAGAATAGAAAAAGAAGAGGGGTGTGTGTGTGTGTGTGTGTGTGTGTGTGTGTGTGTGTGTGTGAGAGAGAGAGAGAGAGAAATAGAGAGAGTGAGAGCAGGGGGTTGGGAAAGAGAGAGAGAAGTTTCAGAAGTAGGCAAGAGTGAGAAAAATTAGGCTAGGAGATGGTTCGGGTGAAAGGTAATGTTATTTGGAACTAGGATGTTACCGGTGGACATAGTGAGAAGTGGTAAAAATTGTCATGTGGCAAAGTAGTCCAACTGTGCATCTGTGTTAAAGAGAAAACTGAAAGCTAAAAGGACATATTGGTAGACAAATGGTGCGACGTCTGTGACACTGTTTACGAAAGCATTCTACATGGGATGAGCAACAAATATTACTCTTCAGTGTGTGAGATGAGTCTAAGCATTTGCACATGTGAAAATCCTGAGTTATTTAGTCACAGGAATGCATGTGTTCATAGTAATTTTAAAAGTTAGAGCAGCACCATTACATAAATCATTTCACTTGTTCTCTGAAATAATTCTGTCTACGCTCATTAAATTGATGACAAATAAACAAGTTTAGTATTTGATAAAGAAAGAGGGAGAAAAGAAATTGTAAAGTTTTGCTTGTTCTCTGTAATCTTTTACCATTGTTAGTTTTTCTGAGTGTGAATCGGTCTCTTTCTTGTTTCTTAGCTTGCTCCACACATAGTTTTTAGGTCTTCTGTGGTCATTAGCATTTCTCACAGTCTTTCTGGACTTTAGCCTTGCTGACCCTGCTCTTTATATATGTGCCACTCTTTTGTGCTTGTACTTGGCCATGTGCCTTTTTTATGTGTAATCTTTTATGTCTGAACTCAAAGAGCTCTCTATGCAGACATATCAATCTTTTTCGATCTTTCTTCAACTTCCTTTCTGAGATCATCTATGATTGTACAGTCAAGACTCTTGTTTTAGAGCCCTTCATTTCTATTTATTATATCTGCTCAAAGACTCCTGCCAACATTTGCTTCAAGTTTTTGGAAACTGCTTTCCTAAAGTTATGGAGCATTTTTTAGTCTTAATGGACCATTGAATTATGCCACATATTGTTAACTCTTTGCAGGATTATATTTCTGTAAGGACACAATATAAGCATCTATTTGTTATACAAATATTTATTTTTGTTTTGTTTTGTTTGGTTTGGTTTGTTTTGTTTTGTCTTGAGACGGAGTCTCACTCTGTCACCCAGGCTGGAGTGAAGTGATGCGATCTCGACTCACTGCAACCTCTGCTTCCCAGGTTCAAGCAATTCCCCTGCCTCAGCCTTCAGAGTAGCTAGAATTACAGACATGCACCACCACGCCAGCTAATTTTTGTATTTTTAGTACACATGGGATTTTACCATGTTGGTCAAAATGGTCTCAAACTCCTGACCTCATGATCCACCTGCCTCAGCATCCCAAAGTGCTGCGATTACAGGCGTGAGCCAACAAGTATTTCTTTTATTTGCTATTTCAATTTGTTTCAGTTTATAACAAGGACTTGTGTTTGGTATAAAGGCCTTTAATTGGATTTGGTTATAATCAACCATTGTCAGATTCCAAGTTTGCAACTAGTACTGACATAGAGAAAAATGGCGCGCGCACACACACACACACACACACACACACACACACATAAACACACATGCAGAAAGTTAAAAAGTAAAGTTCTAATAGAAATAAGACTTATTCTCCAAAACCAGCAATATTATTGATAAGGATAACATTCAAATGTTTTCAATGTTTCTTCTTCCAGCCCCAATTTCTATACGACAAAGTTTGCAGTTTTGCTTTTTAACAGAAATCATATTGCAAGCAGCATTCTATCCCACCAGGTGTTAACAACAAGGATATCTGCCCTCACATTTCAGTCTCATTTCAACTAAAGTCAGCCTTCACCACACTGATGCAATGCTCCATTTTAAAAGTTTTCTTGTTATCAACTGTCCTATACAAAAACTCCCGGAAACATTTGCGGGCAATAATGAGGATGTGCTCCATCTCCTTTATGTTCACTCAAGCAACATGAACCATCTTAGTCACTAAGTGGCACGTTATTAGGTTTTACCTTTATTTTTTTTCTCCCTTTCTTTTTCGATTTCAATTATTTCTAATGCTCCGTCTCACTCACGTGTGTTATTGCTTGTTTTTCTACAAATAAAAGTTGTTTTAAATTGGTTTCTTTAGTTCAAGAGCTTGAGATATAAAACCAATAAACAAATGAGATGCATTACTTTTCAAATATTTTCTTTTTAATATTCTTAAAAATATGGAAAAGGGTAGTTTTAAGTTTCTGTTCTTTCCTCAGGTACAGCTCCAAAAGAAAACAATGTCGTATAGAAGACATCGACTTTTTAAAATCAATCTATTGCACTTTAATATGCATTACACATATATCTGGCATATTATAGCTTTGTGTTTCCAAGGTCTAGTATTAACACATTTGCCAGGTTTTTATTCCATTTATTTTAAGATACAGTAAAAATAATTTGACAGAGAAACTAAATGAGCTTCTAAAATATACCTCCTACTTTTCCAGTTGCCTTGCCTTGAAGGTTATAGATAGAAGAAACTTAATAACCAATAACTCAGAATATCTATTCTCTTTCTGAAGCAAAACTGTCATAAAAATATACTCTCCACTAAGGGTTACCATGAGTAATCGATTATAAATGACAAAGAGGAAAATGGATATACTCCCTAGCCAAACATTTTCATCATTAACAATAATAGAAATGTTTCTTCCAACAAGCCCTTGGGTACTGCTTATACTCAGAACCTGAAAGTCATTGCTTATAGATAGGGCTGGTCTGGCAGGGAAGCTTCTAAGGCATTTTTTTTCTTAAAATAATGATTACATAAAATGGTTTAAATATTTCTCAATAAAACATGTGTGAAAATGCTAGATATAGGTGCAGTTCAGAGAAACCACTTCAGGAGACAAGGTACTCTTTCAGGGGTGGGCGATCCAGGGGAAAGTAGCCTATTGTAGAAGTTCATGATGTAAATCCTTTTGGGCTAGTACTTGTCTAAAAAAGGTGAATCTTGGACTTATTTTATAGTAGTGTTCCATATGCTGTGGGTCAGTTGCTTGATAATTTGACTTCCATACAGGGCTTATTTTTAAAAATTTAACTTTTACTTTGATACAGGAGATACATGTATGGACTTGTTACATGGGAACAGTGTGTAATGCTGAGGTTTAAAGTACAGATCTCATGATGCAGGCAGCGAGCATAGTACCCAAGAGATAGTTTTCAACCCGCTCCTCCTTTCCCTCCACCCTCTAATAGTCCCCAGTCTATTTTTTTTATATTTATGTCCATGTGTGCTCCATGTTTAGCTCCCAATTGTTGAGAAAGATTCAGTATTTGATTTTCTGTTCTGCTGTAAATTTGCTTAGCATCATGGCCTCCAGTTCCATCCATGTTGCTGCAAAATACATGATTTTATTCTATATAGTATTCCATGGTGTATATGTACCATATTTTCTTTATCCAATCTACCATTGATGGCCACCTGGATTGGTTCCATGTCTTTGCTTTTGTGAATAGTGCAGCAGTGAACACATGAGTGCTTGTGTCTTTTTAGTAAAATGAAATATTTTCTTTTGGGTATATACCTTGCAGTGGAATTTTTGGGTCAAATGGTGGTTCTGTTTTAAGTTCTTTGAGAAATCTTCAGACTACTTTCCACAGAGGCTGAACTAATTTACATTCCCACCAGCAGTATATAAGCATTCACTCTTCTCCTCAGCTTCACCAGCATCTGATGTTTTTTGACTTTTTAATAATGGTCATTCTGACTGGTTTGACATGGTATATCATTATGGCCTTGCTTAGCATTTCTCTGATGATTAGTGAAGCTGAGCATTTCTTTCCTATTTCTTGGCCACAGATATGTCTTCTTTTGAGAAGTGTCTGTTCATCTCCTTTGCACATTTTTAATGGGGGTTTTTTTTTCTTGTTAATTTGTTTGTTATCTGTAGATTCTGGATATTTGTTTTTTGTTGGAGATATAGTTTGCAAATATCTCCTCCCATTCTATAGGTTGTCTGTCTACTCTGTTGATAGTTTCTTTTGCTGTTCAGAAGCTCCTTAATTTAACTAGGTTCCATTTGTCTATTTTTGCTTTTAGTAGCCAAAGCAATCCTAAGCAAGAGAACAGAGCCAGAGGCATCATACTACTCAACTTCAAAGTATACCCTAAAGCCACAGTAACTAAAACAGCTTGGTACTGGTACAGAAACAGACACATAAAGCAATGGAATAGAATAGAGAACTCAGAAGCAAATTCATACACCTAAAACCATCTGATCTTCAACAAGGCCAACAAAAACAAGCAATGGGAAAATGACTCCCTAGTCAACAAATCGTGCTGGGATAACTGGCTGGCCATATGCAGATGTTTGAAGGCAAATTACTACCTTTCACCACATACAAAGATTAGCTCAAACTGGATTAAAGATTTAAATATAAGACCTCAAACTATAAAAATCCTGGAAGACAACTTAGGAAACATTCTTCTCACATCAGCATTGGCACAAAGGACTTTTAAACTGAGCCCACTCATTATCTCCAAGAAAAGAGAGTTGGCAGAGTGGAGAAGTACAAAGTGAGTTTCCAGCTAGTTCTCTACCTGGAGAATTCTTCTGCCAACTTGACCATGGCATCCTTGGTGACTTAGACTACTTTTTAATACTCAAAGGTGAGACCGAGAGCAATGAGCACCACATTATTTCTCCTCTAAATGACAGCTCAAGTAAGATGAAGGCTTGCAGAGGAAATGTTGTTGCTACACAGATGAAGTTCCTTTATGTCATGTTTTGGGTTTCAAGACCTCTTCACACTCTTAACAGCTATTGAGAACCCCAAAAAGCTTTTGTTTATGTGGATTGTATTTGTCGATATTTACATCCAAACTTAAAACCAAGAATATTTTTAAATATTTATTAATTTAAAAAATAATAAAACCATCACATATCAATATGAATTTTATATTTTATGAAAAATAACATTTTCTTAAAAAAAATTACTTAGGAGAGTAGCATCAGTTTATATTTTTGTAGATCTCCTTAATGTTTGGCTTAATAAATGACAGCTGGATCCTGAGAGCTGCTTCTGCATTTCATCTGTTGTGGTTTCAAACTCTATACTTGTGAGAGAATGAGTGAACAAAAGGCAAAAAAGATTTTATGAAGATAGTTTTGACCTCACAGCCCTCACCTTCACCCCTAAAAGATCACTGGGACTTTCAGAAGTAACTAAATCACATTTTGAGAACGACTGCTCAACACAAAATTCAGTCCCATGAAAATGTGTTTGAGAATTCAAAATCCTTGTGGTAGAATAAGGAAATCAGAAATAAACTCTCTTCAGCTTTAGGATACATGAGAAAAATTTAAACTTACCTACAGAAGTATAAGTTTACAAATAACTTACAACTTAAGTCTGGAGGATAAAGATTGGGGGCTCACAGACGACCTGACATTGAACTTCACATAACAGTAGAGACTTCCTTAAAGTGAAGACTCACACACACAGGTTCAGCAAGTTTATTGGAGACCAGTGACTCGGATTGTAAAATATAAAAGCATCTGAAAGGCTTTGTAGAAGTCCTCTATTATCATCTTTTATCATCTTTAATCTTTGCTATATGATAAAATTGAGGCCCATTCAGATTTCCTCAATCCTAATTAAGCATTCGTTACTCTTCACCAAGCTGCAGAACTAAAAAGCAGCATTTCAAATATGCCCAGCATAGGCTAATCTTATTTTTCATAACATTTGGATGAAGGGGTAGTTAGTGACCACTTTGAATAGCTAATGAAATCTAAGACTCTATTCCTTAGAAAAATATTTAGATGTACATACACATATATCCCTGAAGCCCAAGTATGAGCTACACATTTCCCAGTGAAAATTGTTTATTGTCATCCAGAACATCTCAAACATGAGTATTTTTCTACTGGAATCTGAAGATCATGGCTGTTCTCCAAAGGTAGTTTAAGAGATGATGGTATTTCCTTTCACCGAGATGATATACATAAGAAACTGACCTCATATCCTGAAGGTAAGAGGATGGATTACATACAGCCCTCTGAAATTGAATCAGTGGTTCATAGTTTATTCTCTCCTGTGAGAATATACTCATACATATTCTCTTATAAGAAAACATATATAAACACTCCTATGAGAATATATACTCATACATCATTAATACATATCAATGATATACAGTGTACCCAACTTTCTCAGAGATTATTCTGAGTTTATCAAGAGCAGCAGTAATACATTATAATCATATCAAATCCCCAGTCTAAGGCACACCTTGGAAATGAAAGAACAATAGTAAATCTTAAATCACTAAGTTTGGAATTCAACAACAATAAGTTATAATGTTCTTGTATTTGGTAACTTCAGAAGAGGAACTATTACAGGCATATTCCACAAATGTACAACAACTATGTAAGGTAACAAAAGAATAACAGACTAGATAGATGATGGTTTTAGCTGCAGCAATACTACTGGATCCACTTTCTCTATTCTAAATAAATTCAATTCAATCGATGTTTATGAGTCAACATTGTATGCAAGGAACACATTCTAGTGAAATAATTTATTTTGAATCAAAATATTTAAGATGAGACCTCATCTAATCTAACCTACTTTTTTACAGATAAAGAAACAGAAACAAGTGAGTTTAGTGATGTATTGCACAAGGTCAGGCTAACTTACTGAAACGTGGGAACAACATCAAAAAGAGAATTAGGTCAAACATTCTCACCATGGTATATGCCCACCAATATTTTTCACCCTTTCTGGGAAACCTTCCCTGACTGTTCAAGTAAATCTGATCATTTATCTTCTGTGCCACAACTGGGCTAAGTACCTAGATCCATCATTGTAATTACTCTTAGTATTACGATTATTTACATCTCTCCATTTATCTGGAAAGGAGATTAAGAGTATGGGTCCTGGAGCTCCAATCTCAACCACTTATAAACTGAACGACTTGGAGGAAGTCTCTTTAGCTCTCCATGCTTTTGTTTCTTTTTTTAATTTTTCATTTTGTTTTTACATTGCTGCTTTCTCTTTTTTTTTTTTTTTTTTTTTTCATGCTTCATTCTCTTTATCTGCAAAGTGAAGATGATATGGTACCCAACTCATAGAGGTGTTAATGAGAATCAAATGAGAAAATCTATATAAAATGCTTAGCACAATGCTTGGCACATGCTAAGAGCTAAAAAAATGTGCTATTGTCATTTTTCTTATTTTTAAGGTATTTCTTGAGTGCCAACAATATTTCTGGTTCCAGGAATACCTTGGATGTTCAATCAAAAAAAATTGTTGGGTCAAAAGAAAAATATATGCTAAGTGCTATGCCAAACACTGGATGTTCAAAAAACAGTAAAATACAGTATTCAGCGTGATAATAATTTTAATTAAAATAAACTGAGGTTATAATAGTAAGCACAAATGAAAATGTGATAACAGCTAGGGAGGGCAGAAACCAATTGCCTGGGAAAGGGAAACTCTTCCTGTTATTCCCCCTCTTTTTTCTGCATTTATTTTTATTGTGATGGGGAAAACTGAAATTTTTTCTACACTTCCATAAGGGCTGGAGAGAAATCTGAGGCAAAGGAAAGTTACCTAGGCAGAGTAGCATGTGTGTTCAACTAATATATATGAGCTTGTAATGCAATGCAGAGCAAGAAGAGACAAATGCACTATTAACATAAGGCCAGCAATATTATTTCACAGAAAAAAATACAATCAGGTAATCAGAGGAACACAAATTACTAAGATAGACGAGAGAAAATGGTCTTTTATATTGTCACCAATCATTTGTGTCCTATTTCAAGAGGGAACTAAATGAAAACTACTTCGGAGACCCCATTTTTCTTTCCTCAACACACATTTACTTTCAGTTATGGATCAGAGCGCCCCTTCTTGTGCTCTTTAAACTCAAGAGCAATTAGAGAAAGCCATCATGTCTTCCTTTGGCCACCTGGGTTACATGACGATTAAAACATAACTTGGATAATTTACTAAAGTTTTGTTAGACTTATATTCTTGTAACATGCCCAAAATATAATTACGGCATGAAGAACATTCCTTGGGAACTATTCCAAATAATTACATGACAATATGAATATCAGAGTAATTATCAACGATCACATCCAAACAGAAGTCATAAAAAATTTTTTACCGAGGTACATCATTGAACACCAAAAAAAGTACAGAGCTAGATTTTATGATACTTGTATCTGCTCAGTTGAAGGTGAGAAAATGCAATTAACTCCTTTTTCATAGGCCAGTGTATTATTCCCAGGATCATTACTTAGCTAAGCTACTTAAGGATAACCATCCTTTAGAGAAAGGACTCTGATTCTCATTAACTAGATTTCTGACCCATAGAGGAGTTTTAGCATTTATTTTCAGGTACTTTATTTTTTTCAATTAAGCACTTCATCAAAATTTAAAGTAGTAGCGTGATTTAATATTATTTTGTCAAAAGTCCTTATTAATAAATCCAATCAGACCATTGGCTCAAGTCCAAAAAATAAAGGTCAACCTTCTTGGTATTGCTGTTCTTTAAAAATTTATTAAAATGTATTCTGAAATCTTCTCCAAAGTAGGTTTGCTTTGAGACAGGTTTACTTTGAAATTTAGAAATCAAAATAACCAATAATCATCAGTGCTTCTACAAAATAAGCAAAAAAGTCAGTAAAGTCATATAAGCATGTAATAGAGATTATTAATAATCCAGTGTGAAGGAGAACCATGATACAGTATACATAATTATCATAGATAATGAGTCCAAGGATACTGCATTTGAGTTCATCAAAGAGTGGATTAATAAAGAATGACTGGCATTTATACTCTCTACTCTTTCAGAGAGAATACAGTAATTGTAGTTTTTCTCAAATCTTTAATAGTGTGACATTCAGATTTATTAACACAATATTTTCAAAATAAAAAAATACAAATTTGAAGCATGTCTCATATCTTTCCTACAACTTAAAAGAATTTAATGAACTAAAATTCTGCATTATTGTAGATCTTTCATACTTACTTTAAAATCTATTATTATGTGCAAATTTCAAATGTTATTAATTCAAGTGGTTGGGTCCCCACACCCACACCAAAAGGAAAAGAGTAAGTGGTAGAGAAGGCACAAGAAGGAAATGGTCTCTCCCGTATGCTCTTTAGATATGTTTTTTGCAGGTTCCCAGATCCCTACCTAGTAAAAAAGTTGCTATTAAAGTCTCTGTCAAAGCAGGGAGAAAAAGATCTGAGGCACATTTGCAAAGGTCCAGAGGTGAGAGAGGGAGAGCAGAGCTATATTCGTGGAATGCCAAGCTGTTCAGAATATAGGAAGTGTCTGTTGAAAAGAGGGCAGTAAGAACAGGAGGTGAGACTGAGAGGCTGCATGCCTAAAGAGCATCCTGTGCTGGCTGAGGAGCTGGGCTTCATACTACCGCAATTGGGAGCCATTTAAATTTTCATTAGGAGAATAATACTTTCAGTACTGTACTCCGAAAAGACTTCTCAGGATGCAGCGTGGACAAGATAAAAGAAACAATATTGGAGGAAGGCAGAGCAATTGGGTGGGGCTACGGCAATAATTTAGGGGAAGATGAAGTTGTTATGAACAAAGTTTATGACAGTGAGAATGGAGAGAAGCAGCTGGCTGTGCGAGATATTAAGGAGGTAGAAGCTGCCAGACCTGATGATTGATTGGGCAACAATGAGGCAGAGGCGCTGGAATGACACCCGAGCTTTTCCCTCCAGCAATAGGGTAAATAATCCTGCCTGGGTTTCCTTTGGAACATTCAGTATTGATATCTACAAAGCAGACTGATACACAGACCAAGCACTCAGAAGAATGATCTGGGCTGGAGCTAGAGACCCCTATAGAAGATGCATTTCTTCTGCACTTCTAGAGCAAGTTGTATCTATTTCTATTGTTACATTAATCATGTTACTGAAATTATATGTTTACTCCCTGTCTCCTGTACTAGACTGTGCATTCATTGGAACAGAGATCATTTATATTCATCTTTTTTCTCCAGTGCCTAACAAGCAATTATTATAATAGTTAACTATGATTGAGAGCTTTTTATTTGCAAGGCAATGTTCTTACATGCAAAAGCCCTATGAGGTAGTAGTATTATTACCCTCATATTAAGAGGAAGAAACTGAGGCTGAGAGTCACTAAATAAATTTAACAAAGACATGCTGCTAGTAAAACACTGAACATAGATATCCTGGTCAGCAGCCCATGCTATGTTAACTTGGGCACATTCGTAGTAGGCTCTTACCGGTTCATTAAAATAAGTTGACCTGATGATTATATGGAAAGTATGTTAACTAAAGCAATGGAAGAAAGGAGATAAGGGAGCATTGTCAATGCTCAGAGCTCCTGAGAAGAAAAGAGGTGATAGTCAAAGATACTAGGTAAAGTGAATGTCTCTGCTATCATCTAAGTGCAGTGATGATCAGGACAGCAGGGTGACTTGGGGTGACTCCCTTTCCCCAGTTATCAAGCTACTACTTTCAGGCTAGAGAAAACAAGTACTAAGTGGAGCATCTCCATTGACTTCTGTGAGCAAGAAGGGTTGGCCCATTTCTATTACCTACTACAACCTGAGCCCCGTCCAGCGTCTGCTCAGTTATTAGGACACTCTCGCTAACTTGCCTTCACTTGTCAGCCCTTATCCAGCTTCCTGTACTCTTCTAAACACCTCAAATGACTTCCCTCATTGTGCACCAAATGCCAAAGTGCCTGTCACTTCTGTTCATCCATATAAAGGAGCAATCTTTCTTTGCCTGGTTGTTTCTCTGCCCACTACTCCAAAGCCTATCCTAATCCACTGCATAGTCATAACCATCTTTCAAATATACAAAGCTGATCACATCGTTCCCTTGTTAAATCCTTCAGTGGCTTGTTATTACTCTTAGAACAAGGATTTAAATCCCCCAAATGCCTACAAAGCCCTGCATAGTCTGGTCCCTGGTTGCCTCTTCTATCACAGCACAGGCTACCTGCCCGTGTTTTAGGCAGTACACCTACACTGATTTGCCTCCAGAGCCTCAAAGGTACAGGGTGCTCTCTAGTTACAGTGCCTTTATGGATGCTGTCCCTCTCTCTGACTGGCTTTCCCACCCTTTCTTATGTAGTTAATGCCAATTCATCCTTCAGGTACAATTTGAAATGCTACCTGTTCTTAAAATCTTCTCTAGTCTACCTAAGTCAAATTCCTAAGTGCCCAGATGTTTTTCCTTCATAGCAGTTTGTAATTTTATGTTTATTCATAGAAATTTTTTAATTATTTCTCTCTGTTTCTCCTATTAGCTTACTTTATATATTCCATGGAGACAAGAATGGCAATTTTCTCATCTTTGTATCTGTAGCGCTTTGTATCCATACTTGGTTTGGTGCATTCTAGGTCCTCAAAAATTAAATACTGCCTGGCTTCTACTAAGTCCTCTTCATTGCTAGATATAAGCTTCTGGAATTTCATAGGGCCAGGCTTCATAAGTTACATATTATGTCAAGGTTTCTCAAGTTTGACACTATTGACTTTTGAACTAGATAATTCTTTGTTGGAGGAGGGCAGTCCTACATTTTGCAGGATGTTTACCAGCATCTTTGGCCTCTACCCACTAGATGCCAGTATCACTGACTCCTCCAATTTACAACAATCAAAACGATCTCCAGTCATTGCCAGCTGTCCCATGGCCAGGGCTGGTGGGACAAAATTACTCCAGGATAACAACTATCTCAGGGACTGAAGTGAGAGAGTGGTCAGGGAAATGGAAAAAGATTTGCCTTAAAAGAGACATAATCCTCTTGAATATTTTTTCTAGACACGTGCGTGTTTTCGTTCCCTCTGCATCAAGCATTTGACTTTTTGTTGTCAGTTAACCTCAAAACAATTGTTTTCTCATGTACAGAATTACTTCTTAATCCTATGTCAATGTCTTTCTCTTTCTTCTCTTTCTCTCCACCCTGCCCACCTCCGTGTGTGTGTGTGTGTGTGTGTGTGTGTGTGTGTGTGTGTGTGTCCCTCTCTTTTACCTCCCTCTCTCACTCTCATTTCTCCCGCTGTTGCTAGGATCTTTCTCTTCAGTCTGCAGTTTCTCGTATTAGTTATCTAACGCCACTTCATTGCTGGCTCATAAACCACACCAGAATTCAGTGGCTGAAGATCCTCAGAGAAGTGGCTGCTCTTGACTGGGCTTGTCAGGTGTGGTCTGGCTCTGCCCTCCTATCTCTCATCCCCCTGGGACTACAGGACTAACCAAGACATGTTTTTCTCATGATGAGTGCAGAGTAGAGAAGTCCAATTGATCAAGCCCTTTTCAAGCTTTTGCTCATGTCACACCTGGTAACATGTAATTGATCAAAGCAAATCATTTGGACAAACTCATATAAGGGTAGGAATAAACTGCAAAGTCACATGGCAAAAGATGTGGTTTCAAAAAAGAATGAAAACCTGGGGCCATTGTAATCTACTACATGGCCCATTTGAATTATTATTATTGTTTACAATATTTCAATCAATCCCCCCAGTCTTATACTTGTGCTTTATTTTTCCCCAAAACCAAGAGTAGTCCTGATTGTACCAGCAAATGTGATGACAAAATAATAGCCCAGTGCTCAGCCACTAAGTCGTATATCATAACAGTCAATGCAGGTGCTAAAGGCCTACCTATCAACTTTAGATTTATAAATAAAACAGACTTGTCCCCTGATGTCACTGTGTAATTACACTCAATTTTCAGAATAGATAGTGCTTTACCTCTACACAAGAGGAGTAATTATCACTATTTTTAACCTTTGATTGGACATTTGCCTTCTAAAATTAGTTATTTTCTACAAATGAGATGATTAGGAATGGCCAAAATATAATAAACACCTAAGGAAGAGAGTGTTTCAGCTGCACTTTCTCTATTAAAGACAGGAAGTTTGTAAAACATATGGCAATGAAAAGAGGAAGAAAATGACAAGAAATTCTTGCTGCAGGATTAGTAAGATACTCCTACGCCACATAATTATGTGTGTGGCACAGCATGTCCAAATATTAATTGCATTAAGGATCAATAAAATCAAAGAGCTTATTTCTCTCCAGATTTGGCCCTTATTCTTCTACTGGAATTCTACTTTATCCAGGTTAAAATTCTCATCTTTTGTCTTGTATTTTGAAGTTGCAAAATCCAAGCTGGTGAGGCCCATTGCCAGTCTAGCGGTCCCTGTGAGGAGTTAGACACTCACCTGGTAACACAGCTGCCCATCTTCCCAAGAAAGAACAATGAAAGGATTGAAATTAGCAACCTGCAAGGCTTTGGCCCTCTTGTTGGGTGCCTGTTCCTTTTTAAGCTTCATCAGCTCATCACACTCTCCAAAGAACAGTAGTGGCTTCATAGCAAACTGGAACATTGCAGAGCTGATCCAGACCCTTAAACCTTGAGTACTTAACATCTCCATCTCCACATATCACAGGAACATAAACATGATCATGTCCAATTCAAACTTGCTCTTCTTTCTGTGTTGTCTATTACAATAAATAGGTATACACCCACACAATTGCTTCAGAGTAACACCTTTGAATGATTCCTTTTCCCTTAACCCCCTATGTTCAAGCTGTCTCCAAATGCATTGAGATCCTCCTCCCAAGTATTATGTGATCACCTTTCCTCTATCACTGCCATTATCTTAGTCCAATCCACTGTACACTTTCACTGGAAAACTTCAGTACTTTCTGCTTTATCTCTTTGAATTAAATCTCATCCTTCTTTAATCCATTCTATAGGCTATGGAGCCTTGTTAAAAAGTAAATCTGAGCATTTCTCTTCCTGTCTTAACATTCCACATGGCCTTTCCTTTGTTCATAGGAGGCAGTTCACAATCCTTTATCTAGACTTTTTGTTCATTTCACAAGGTAACAGCAGTGACAGTAAAATAGAACAGTATATTAAAGAAATTTATGGCAATATAAGGGACATCATCTGTCTCCCCATGTCAGTCAAAAGTTATCTCCAGTTCTCTACCTCTATGAAGAGGAAACCTGATCTTCAGGCTACCTTTCTCATTGGTGCTGAGTGACAAGAAAGCATGTGTAGATCCCTAGGAGACTGGAGGAGGCAGGTATTCTGATCTACCTCCCATTAGAGTACCTGATACATAGTAGGTATCCAATAAATGTTTGTTTAGTTAATTAAAAGTGTTGTAACAATGATGTTATTATTCTTGCATTAGAAAAAAGAAAATTAAGGTAGGTTAAGTGCCTTGCCAAAGACTGGAGAGCTTGCTAATGAGTGAGCCTGCAGAGCTCAGAGGCATCATCTGCAAGGTTCAGTCTGTGTATAGAAACACACATTCTCTGGTTCCCTTCTCTTTTACCTTACCCCACAGAACATTGGAAGGTGAAACCAGCAAGAGGGTTATATCCAGACATTATGGAGCTAACCATGATGTATCTGAACCTGGGGAATACTGGGGGATTTAAAAAGAAACTTTAAAGAAGTAAAATATTCCATTCAATACAACAACATCTGCTATAAGCTGAAGCTGAGAAAGACAAAGGCATGGGGCGTGGAGCTCACACACTAGGAGAAAAGACAGGCATGTAAACAAATGACTATGATATAATATTATGAGATAATAAACAAATGACTAAGACAAATATCACGAGATAACTGTTGAGCCCATTCTTCCGTCCTCTGCAGAGTGAGAGGACTTTAAAAATCTGGCCTGCAGATGTCAACAATTCTGTGGCTCACTTAGGAAATACATATTTCCCCAAAGAAGACCAATCTTAGGTAAGTTATGAGATATTGGAGAACAGTGACCTCTCAAAGCATATCTCCAGCTCAGATCTTCCTACTGAGCTACAGACCAGGATATCCTCCTGGATGTCCCACAGGTAAGAAAGTTAAGTTCACCATGGAAATTATAATCTTTTCTCCCAATTCTGCTTCTCTTCCTGCATTTGTGCTTGCAATGCTGGTGTGAGACAGCAGTATCCACCCTGGGAGACATTCTGGACATGGCCCGTAGTAAAGCTAGCATACCTCTGTAAAATGAGACTGATCCTATTGATCACCAGGGGGGAAAAAGCCCTGATTCCCTTTGTCTTCAACATAAATTCTAGATACCTTAGAATCCCCTGGCTCTACTTGCATCACTACCTGGCATGGAGCCCCCATTAGTTCCCTCCGATCACTTCCATTGCCTCCTTCACATGCCTCTCTCCAAGCAGCGCCACATACTTTTGTGGTCTTTGTGGCGGGGAGGGGGGTTGTTTGTTTTTGAGACAGTTTCCCTCTTATTGCCCAGACTGGAGTGCAATGGCGGGATCTCGGCTCACTGCAACCTCCGCCTTGGTTCAAGTGATTCTCCTGCCTCAGCCTCCTGAGTAGCTGGGATTAAAGGCATGAGCCTCCACACCTGGTTAATTTTGTATTTTTAGTAGACACGAGGTTTCTCCATGTTGGTCAGGCTGGTGTTGAACTCCTGACCTCAGGTCTGCCCAACTCAGCCTCCCAAAGTGCTTGGATTACTGGCGTGAGACACTGTGCCCTGCTGGTCATCTCCTCATCTGCCAATCTTTTTAGCACCAGAACTAGTGCTTCACACAGGTTTAGTGACAATAATTATTTATTAGTTAAATGAATGAAGGAATGAAAGTCAAAGTTTTAGTAAACAGTAAAATGTTTACTAAAATGTTGACGAAAACATTTAACTGTTTACTGACTGTAAAATCTTAAGACAGGTAATCACCTAACCTCTCTTTACCTGAAGTCACTCATCTCTAAATGGCAATTGTATCCATCCTCCTAAGTCACTGTGAGGATTTCAAAAAGGTTACATAAGTGAATGGACTTTGTAACTGCTGTTTTAATTTTGTTACTTTATTAGGTAATCCTACCATTTCGAGACTGGTTAAAAAAAATACAGTACCTGTTTAACTTCAAGAATAAGCCTTGAAAATTTCTTGGTGAACAGAATTTCAAGACATAAAGTTGTGTATGCCAGTGTCATCAGTGCCCTTAATTACAATGATGTAAGAAGTGGATGAGCTGTCAAGGTTCTAGGAGTCCAATTTCTCCCCACTCCACTACTCTATTTACATAGAGAGTTCTCCTGTACTTGCAGTTTGGTAGCGAAAGAGAAGTAGAAAATGATGCAAGGTATTATAACAAAGTCCACTTTTAAATAATTATAAGTTGAGTTAATTACATTGACATTTCTCAGCAAGGATTAAGTAAATCAGAAGGGAGAAAAGCAGATGAGAAAGTAAAAAGCAAGGGATGGACTTCAAGAGCATCCCTTTTGTCTTTCATTCAGGGGTATAATTAAATTAAGTAGGATTGATTGAGTGTCAAACATCTGTGGGAGTCATTTCCTAACTTCATTAATGCTATTGTGCCTGAAGATGCCTCGGTGGTAATTTCTCTCGCAAGTGTCTAATGAGAGTCTAGCGATGTGATATGAAAGCATGACACCCAGCCGCTGTGTCCTATGCCGCTGCCTGTCTGTATGGGAGGAATTTATTAGGAATGTGCCCTGGCAACAGCAAAGCTTACATTATCCACCTCAGCAGTGGGAGTGGGGCAGCAGGCAGCAGAGAGCCGGGGTAATGGAGTCATAAAGTTGAGAGTTTAGACAGCAAGCATAACAGAATAAAAACAGAACTGCTAAGGAGAACTAAATGGTCATAAAATAGATCATATATAATGAGGTACAGCAGATAATGAGGTGCATTTATATGGAAAACACTAAATAAAAATTATGACCATTCCCTCTTTAACCCCATAACCATCAGAGCTTTTCTCAGCAGCTGGGTTTGCAAGGCAAACTAGGGAGAGTGAATTAATTGGAAGGAAAAATTTATATATTGCCTGGCTTAGTTCATTATTGCAAGCATTGCTAATTACACAGTGGGCCCCAGTAGAATATTTGGCACTGAGAAAAACATTATGAAAAATCTATAATTCCTATCCTTTTTGTAGAATTATGATAAAAATATTATAATACTGCTGTAGTTACAAAGCAATTAAATAGGGATAAATGTAAGCTTGCTTCTGTTTTATTCATTTTACCATTGTGATTAGAAGTTGCCTGCTTCCAAGCTTTGTTCATTCATTCATTTATCAGTTAATGAGCATTTACTATGTACTTGGAGTTCTGGCCGGCTCTAAGGATGCCAAGTTGTAAAAGAACAGTCTCTGCCTTTGAGGAGCTTTTAGTTCCATGAGGAAAACTTAGAAGCAATCAAATCATTAAAATAAAAATTTAAGTGGAAAAATAGAAGTAAGCACTAGGTCCCTTGGGAACACGGAGGACACAGCACTTGGAAGGACACAGAGTACTAAAACATGGAATCAGCTTGATTTGAGATTTCATGGTAGACAAAGGAGAGAAGAGGCTAGGTTTCAACTTGAACAAACAGCATTTGTAAAGATACCCGGGAGTGACATGGCAAGACAAAGTTGAGAAGAACTAGGAAACAAAAAAAAAAAAAAAAAAAGGACAAATGTGAAGAGAAAAGCTGAGCTCTGAAGTTAGAGCCCAGCTATCCTGCTCTTTCCCTCTCACACCCCCATGACATAAATGGACACCTCTCAACATAGCATATGCCCCTCTAGCAAGGTAATCTACACTTGACAGAACTAAGACTGGAAATTTATCAATTTCACTGAATTTTCAGTAATCTCTAGGCACTAGTCTCATCTGAAAGCTTCTTTGATATATGGTACTAATAATATAGGATACTAACATGAACAGAGCAGCTCTGAAGTTTTATAAAGTTTTCCTTATTTAAGATTCCACCGTCTGGGCACAGTGGCTCACACCTTTAATCCCAGCACTTTGGGAGGCCGAGGAGGGCAGATCATGAGGTCAGGAGATCGAGACCATCCTGGCTAACATGGTGAAACCCCATCTCTACTAAAATACAAAAAAAAAAAAAATTAGCCAGGTATGATGTTGTGCCCCTATAGTTCCAGCTATTTGGGAGGCTGAGGCGGGAGAATCGCTTGAACCCCAGAGGTGGAGGTTGCAGTGAGTCGAGATTGTGGCACAGCACTCCAGCCTGGCAAAAAAACAAGACTCAATCTAAAAAAAAAAAAAAAGATTTTACCCTTCTTATAAATGGGAGGTTTTATCTGTTTAAAGACAATATTACGATTCAAGAATAACTTATCCCCAAATTATATGAAAAAATGTGATAATCACATTAATATTTTTTAAAGAACCTTGAAAACCTGGTGATATTTTACTACTTACATTGGGGAATGGTGTTTTTTTATCTAGTAATGGTTACGTGTCAAGCTTTTATGACAAGTGACATTAAGAACTGGAGACTTAATAATAATGAGCTATAGCATAACCAATGGTGCGCATTAAGAATTCATTTTGTAATAGGGCTCTACTGTGAGAATTGTTCCTAGCATAGATGCTCCGCAAAATGCTCCATCTTAGATAACTAGTATATGTTCAACTTATACTAGAGGCTTATCGTGAGGATGGAAATCACATTCATCTTTGTCTGGCTTGATAGAGGCTCAGCAAATGTGTCAGGGTGTTGCCAATTCAATGTCATTGTCATTCCCACTTATCTTCTTCATGGCAAGGGAGGAGCCTGGAACTACACAGCTTGGGATGACTTCCCCCATATTATTCTGGGCTGGAATCTGCCGATGAGTGGCATCTGCAGGACTTGGCAAACTGTCTTAGTCCATTTGTATTGTGATATAGGAATATCTGAGGCTGGGCAACTTATAAAGCAACAGGGTTTATCTGGCTCTGCAAGAATCATGATGCCAGGACCCGGTGAGGGCTTCAGGCTGCTTCCACTCATGGTGGAAAGCGAAGGCGGGCCAGCATGCAGAGATCTGAGGGCAGAGCAGAAGCAAGAGAGAGAAGCAGGAGGTGCCAGCCTTTTTTCAACAACCAGCTTAGGCAAGAACTAACAGAATGAGAACTCACTCATTACTATGAGGGCAGCACCAAGCCCTCATAAGGGATTCACTTCCATAACCCAAAAAACCTCCCACTAGGCCACACCTCCAACATTGGGGATCAAATTTCAACATGAGGTTTGGAGGGTTCAAACATCCAAACTATAGCACAAACTAAGAATAAAGAGAAACCATTATTCTGATGGCTACAAAGGAAACTGTGTATGGGGGCACTGTAAGAATTTCCGGCAAATGCTTGAGAATCTTCTACTTCAGTGTAGACCACAAGGAGTAGTGCTTTCCCTGACTTTTGTTTCTTCAGATTGTTCAACAATGATGAAAGCCTCTATATTTCTACTTGGAAGATACAAATCAGTGTATTAGGCCATTCTTGCATTGCTATAAAGAAATACCTGAGACTGGGTAATTTGTAAAAAAAAGAGGATGAATTGGTTTCTGGTTCTGCAGGCTTTACAGGAAGCATGGTGTCACCATCTGTTCAGCTTCTTGGGAGGCCTTGGGAAGCCTACAATCATGGCAGAAGGGGAAGGGGGAGCTGGCATGTCACATGCGAAAGCAGGAGTGACAGAGGGAAAGAGTGGGAGGAAAAGAAAAAGAGTGGTGGGGAGAGGAGTCATGCACTTTTACACAACCAGATCTCTTGTGAACTCAGAGCAAGAACACACTTATTAACAAAGGATGGCTCAAGCCTTTCACAAGGGATGTGCCTCCACGATCCAAATACTTCCACCATGCCCAGCCTAACATTGCAGATTACATTTCAGCATAAGATCTGGGCCAGGACAAATATCCCAACAGTATCGAATGACTTCTGTTTTCCTCATCTAAACTTGATTGAGAGAATCTGTCTCAGAATAAATACATAAATAAACAAACAAAAAGCATACCACTAAAAGTATACGGAATGTTCCTATTTCAAAAAGTTGCTTACAACTTGATTTTCCGATAATTAACCTTTGAGCTTCTTATCATGGCTTTATGCTGGGATGTTGGTACATAAACACAAAACTGTCTCTTGTCTCATTAGCTGCTCCTTATCCTCCCCAGTCTGTTACTGGACTGCTCTGGCAAACCTTAAATTTTGGCTAATCAAGCACTTCACTGAAGGTGGATTGTGATGCCACCAATTAGCTCTTATCTGATCCTCCCCCAAGGTGATCATTTCTATTTAAGAATTTGGAAACTATGAGCTAATTTAATCTGGTTTAAATGTAATTGGGTAGATTTATGAGTGACCACCATTATTCCTATCAAATTACATTTCGCTTCCTGCTGGAAACTAAGTCTTAGGGAATAAAGGAGTTTCAAAGTTTCAATTTCAGGCTGGGCATGGTGGCTCACACCTATAATCCCAGCACTTTGGGTGGCCAAGGTGAGTGGATCACCTGAGGTCAGGAGTTCAAGACCAGCCTGACCAACATGGTGAAATCCCGTCTCTACTAAATACAAACGATTAGCCAGGAGTGGTGTTGTGCCTGTAATCCCAGCTACTTGGGAGGCTGAGGCAGGAGAATCTCTTGAACCCTGGAGGCAGAGGTTGCAGTCAGCCGAGAGTGCGCCACTGCACTCTAGCCTGGGCAACAAGAGCGAAACTCCATCTCAAAAAAAAAAAAAAATCAATATTGTTTTTCTCAGGGACTGGAATGGCAAAGATGAAACCAAGAATGCAAATTTCTTATCCAGAAAACTATAGAGGCCTACTTTTCTGCACTAAGTGCCTCAAGGGGTATGGCTTAGTCAAACCACAACTCCATGGAACTTAATGAAGTAGAGCACTTCAGTGAAAAGGAACAAGAAGAAACAAGGAAGGAAGGAAAAGGGGAGAGAACGGAAGAAAGGTAAGAAATGGCCTCTAGGTTTTATGCAGCTGACTAGAGACAGGATTAATCCTGCTTCTTAAATCTATCTGCACTCTACCTCCACAGGAAGAGCAGCGTGTGCTCCTCAGGACTTTTGAAATATTAAAATGTCAGTAACTGTGACTTAAAGCCAGTCTTCCTCCGCATTCATGGATGCCAATAAAGCAAATCACTGAAGATGGGCATTGCAAGAAATTGTTACTAATTCTCTAAATTAGAAAATGTGAACATGTTGGCAGATTAATAATCAAAACTGACAGAATAATTGAGCCATTAAGAGAAGAGACTGGTAGAGCAGTGAGAACATCTATTTAATCACACAAGAAACTTAAGGGGAATGGCACAGATCAGTCAGAAACTATTCTTCTGAAGAATTTTCTAATCTGAATAAAAAGCCCTACAAGTCAGCAAACTAAAACAATGAGGCTTCCATAAATCAAATACCTAACTTTTTTATTTCAGTATTCACAAACCAAACGCTAGGGGAATAAAAAGCAGAATATGTTTGAGGCATATGTTAAACAAAGGTGTTAAACGTATGGATTTTGACATATTTAAATATGAACTAAAAGAACGATCAATTGTTATATATCTAATTTCTGGAATTACCAAATTCAGAATGACGGTTTCTGTGTTTCTGTGGGTGTGTTGTGTCTGTGTGCATGTGTAACAGTATGTGTATGTTTGTGAATATTGTTTTTTATAACATCTTAAATTTTTCAAACTATTTAACCATTTTTACCAGCCCACAAAATGTAACAAATCTCAATGCCACTATTGGCAATGAAGTGACACATCACAATACAAGCCAGGGTCATTAATTTAAGCCATGCAGTACCAGCTTTTAGAATCGTCTTTAGATAATATTTACTATGACAGCCACGGATTTTCATCTCAGTCCCCCCTAATGCGAACCTACAGGCCTATCCCAATTTGCCTAGCTGCATACATGTTTCTCAACCCAAGCTTCTTTCCAGAAACCAACTCCTCCTCACTCATCACTACCATGCTTTCAGTCACCTTGACTAGGAAAGATTGCATTATCGTCAATTCTTTTCTCTCCTTTACTTTCCACCTTCATCTGAAGCAAAAGTGGAATTTCTCTAGCACTTTTTCCTTCTCTTCTTGTTCCACTTTGCAAACTAGACTTCCCCTTCATTCCACTAAATAAAGAAATGCTTTAACTCATCTCTATAAAGTGTCTGACATGTAAGAGAAGTTGGATCATGTGAGTTCTCTTATCTGGCTTTCTCTTCCACTTTCTGGCCTAAACTCTAAACCATCTAAAGCACAACTCTGATCAGATTATCCTTCTGCTCAAACACTTCCAGGGCACCTCTTTGCTTAAGTAGAGCTCATTAAGTGGAATATTCAAGTTTCTGGTTGTCATTCATTCTTTCAATTTTCTTTCTCACTGCTGTCTTATATACAGCCCTTACGCATGGCCAAGTCAAACAATCACCCAGGGGCCAACACAAATATAGCTGAAATTTAGCCCTAACAAACCAAGCTACCATTGGAAATACTTAAGTAACCAATTATTTAACTGAAAAATGATGAAAACTGAGCTTAGTCATCTTAAAATCAAATGTATTGCTTTATATAGTTTAATTCTCTCAAAGAGAATAAACATCAACAATGAACAAGTTACATACTTGGACCCCAATAAACCAGAATACTTATCTATACCATGGGTCAGCAAAGTATAGCCTGCAGGTCAAATCTGCTGTTTTTGTATAGCCTGAAAACTAAGAATGGGTTTATATTTTTTTATTATTTTTGGTTGGTTGGTTGATTGGTGAGTTTTTTGCTTGTTTGTTTTGAAACAGGGCCTCACTCTGTTGCTCAAGGTGGAGTGCAGGGGGTGATCACCACTCACTGCAGCCTGGAAATTCCAGGCTCAAGTGACCGTCCTGCCTGAGCCTCCCAAGTAGCTGACACTACAGACACACATCACCATGCCCTGGTAGTTTTTTTGTTGTTTTGTTTTTTTGTAACTTTTTATTCTTTGTAAACTTTATTTTTTGACACTATATTGTCCAGGCTGGTTTCAAACTCCTTGCTCAAGCTATCCTCCCACCCCAATCTCACAAAGTGCTAGAATTACAGGTATGAGCCACCATGCCCAGACTAAATTGTTTTTAAAAAAAAAAGACTAATACATCATGACACATCAACAATATATGAACTTCAAATTTTAATGTTCACAAATAAAGTTTCATTGGAATATCACCACATTCATTCAACTACAACAGATTTCAGTACTTGTGACATACACCATAGATTCTCTGTCTACTAGCTGGCCTTTTAAAAACACAAAATTTGTCAAGCCTTGATCTGTAATATTAATTAAGTACTTAACTCGTACTTCTTAGAATTAATATTTATGCTCTTATGTATTTCCTATTCCCCCAACTTCCCTTAAGCCCTTCAAAAACATAAACCTTCCTGCTACCTTTTAATATTCTGGCCTAGCACATGTGTTTTCCATAGTTGATACTCAGTAGATGCTTGTTTATGAGTTAGAAGCTAGTCTACAAATAGATACCTATTTGAACATGATTAGAATATAGATGCATTCTTCTGGGCCAACTGGGGAAAAGCAAAAAAGCAGCAGGCTATATTAACTATAGTCTTGATTGTAGAAGATGGTGTTTATTCTCTTATTAAAAAAACAGTTGGCTATTTGCTAATATCCATTTGAGTGTTTCCCAGAAATGCTTTCTCATGTTCCTTGTACGCTTGCACTTAAAGGTAACACAATCTCATTTTGACATCTTGGCTTTTATTGCTATCACTTTTACTAAATTTCAATTTTAACCTAATTACCCCTGACAAAAAAAAAATTATAAGTCTGGGACACAGCTCGCAGAACAGTAAAATTCTAAAACCCAAATATGTCATAGAAGAAGAAATAATGTTTCCAGATGACACCAAAATAACTGACCAATTATACTGTTTCAGTTCAATGACACAGTGATTCTTTGAGGAAAAAATAAAATTGATCATTTGGCTGAATTCACTTAATTCTATCCAAATATTCTACTTAGCAGCACTGTGTAGAAAATATGTATCTTGATTATTCAAATGACAATGCTCCTCCATCAAGTACAATGTATGTGACACAAATATACACATATATGTGTATCTTACTTAAGATGACCAGATAAAGAGCAACGTTTAATCCAAAACATCACTATGAAATATATTTCACACTTTTGAGCCCATGCAGACTTTGCCAGTGATTTTCTATTCTTTCTTCCCCTGAATCTCCAGAACCTGTCTGAGCTGTCAGCAATGGTATGCCAATTGTTTACAAAACAGATCTCATTCACAGGGGAGATGGAAACTAAAGCCAGTACTTGGAGAAGCTGAGAAAGAAAAAGAAAAAAGAAACACTGACAGATTTTTATTTGAAGTAGTAAAATCTAAAGAATAAATAGGATATCAGCAGAATTTCTCTTTTTTTGGTTACAGGCTTATACTAAGAAATAATGTCACAATATTCTTTAGCCTGAGAAACACTTTTGATAGCAGGATTCTTGAGATAAGACAAATGGATACATAATGAATTGTATAACCTCAGCATCCATTGTAATTTTCTTTTCTTTCCTCCACTGCATTTTGTTGTCCCTTCTGCATTTCTCAAAATTTTTGCTAGCAGTTTTAATGAAAACCATGTCAAAATCACTCAAAGCATTGCAAAAGTTTCAAATGCTCTCTACTGGTCTTTTCATGTTGGTTGTAAAGAGAATTATAAACACACATTTCCAACACATGTTCCAAAGATATCATATACCTGATGTTTGATAATTACATTGCCATCAGTAAATCTAATGTGGAGTTGAGTTGTGCAGTGAAGTATATTTAGAAAAATTTTAATTCCAAAGAAGTTGGTAGAAGTTGATTTTTATCATATAACTTTATTACTCAGGTACCTTGGTTTGTAAAATACCAGCTTTCTTCTTCCTGAACATATTATCAGGAGAAAGTATTTCAGAGGCAGAGAAAACAACTATCCTTTCTGATTTCCAAGAATCCATTCATCCTACTTTGCATGCAGCAGGCCCACCTTTACATGGGGACTCACCCTTCCTTCATTCACAGACCACATGGCTGCTATGGAGCTAAGCTCACCTCCTGTTTCTGGAGTGGCATGTGATCCCAGCCTGATCCATCAGATCATTCCTTCCTCTGGAGACAGGGATCTGTTCAGCTTTGAGCACATGGTTCCAGTTGAATCAATCATGTCTTAGTAATGCCAGCCTTAGAACCTGATCCTGACTGATGGTGCAGTTACTCTAATAAACTGTGTGGCTGACGCTGCGCCCTAAAGGGGGAGAGTATCCATAAATGGAGTCAATGCCAAAAAGGTTGTGTGGAGAAATAGAGAGATCTTGTCCTGGTGGAAATCATTTGAGTCCTATGTTGCCCAAAGAAGCTTATTCCCAGACATTTTGGTTTTATGAGCAAAAAATAAAAATAAAAACCTTTACATTATTCTGAGTTGAGCATTCTGTCACTGCTGTTTTAAAAGTACCAATACAGAAATTAGGGACCTTGATTTTTCCTGATCCCATAATGTGTAAAAACTCTAGTACTTTTTTATACCTCTACCTGGGATATCAGGTTTTCGTTCCCAACATCTAGGAAGCTTCCAAGAACACTGGTTAAAACAGAGATCCCTCTTCCTGAAATATTTCTGACTAGGTTTTTCCCACCACTTTCCCAATCTTTGGGAAGGGATAAGGAATGATGCTGGTTTCCTCAGGAGACTCATACTCAAATTCTTAAGATCAGCCATCATATGGGGAATGGAAACTTATGAGAACACGCTAAAATGAAGAAGGTTTTTCAGGAACAGAGGTGGGGAATTCAGTCCTTCCTCACACGTGGATATTCAGTCTTCAGTGTTAGTCTGGGAGAAGCAACAGCTTTGATGCTTGATTTTAAAGGAGCCAGTGAATTTCTATGCCTTAGGTGGTTAGTAATAGAATTGGTTCACTTACTCCACACGTTAAATGGAATTGTAAAAAAAAAAAAAAGCACTGGACTGGTCTGGGCATAGCGAGCAGAGTGGATTTACAGCTCATAATTCAGAAACAAAGTCCATGAGTCAGTAACGTGAAATCCCAGCTCCACAGCTTTGTAATCTTTTTGAGTTCACTCCTTATTCAACTCTCCCACTGGGCTTCCTCCCACTTCCACCCTTGGAAAGATTCAATTCAACTGAAAGATCATGTTATTTCCTTATTTCCACTAATTCCAGTTCCTAAATGTGAGGGTTTCAAGCCTAGAATATTAATTTTGGATATTCTCCAACATTTAGGGGAGGAGAGGAACTTTTCTGAGAAACTCACTAGAAAAATTTTGAAGCTGGAGTTTGGGAATATATGAGCTAAAGCAACTTCTGAGTCTCAGTGAACCTTCCAGAAGGCAAAAAAGCCTCTGGTGCTGATAAAGTGATGTGGCAACCAGTTAGAGGTGGACTAGAGATCTGGCTGGCCATGCCGGGGACTCACCAAAACTCCACGATCACTGAAATGAGAAGCCGTCCTCACAGTCCTTTCAACACAAACATGAAAACCCTTAAAGGTGATTTGAAGGAAAGAAGCTATTTCCAATTCCTGGCTTAAGAGGTTTTCACTCTGCTTTACAGAAGCCTGTCTTCAAAAATCACACTTAATTTCAAAACGAGCTACTACATTCAAAGTTGCTTTGGAAAACTGTGGAATGCAATTTGAAAAAACACGTTTCAGTCCCTGTGGCCACTGAATGAACAGAGGGAAGATGTAATACACTATCTAGTGATTCTGTGCGGTTGAAGATTTTTCTTTTGCCCACACTTTGGCTGTGCACCCAGTCCCTGCTTTATTTTATAGAAAGCTGGTCAAATACAAAAAAAATCTTGTTTTTAAAATACTTTAACTTGTTCATTTTTAAGCCAGCTTTTCTTCAACTTAATGTATTAATATTTTTATTAAATTGAGTTTAGTTTTTTAAAGAAGCATTCTTTACAATTCCAAATTCAAAGTAAATAAACTACCTTATTTCTCATGTTTCATCTAATATATACTATTTTATTAAGCTATAAATTATAAAGTATAAAATTATTCCTAAAGAAAATAAGTCGTTTTCATTAGGTATAGAAATCTCAAGCATGTTACCAAACACCAACATAATATTCATATGCAATTTAAATCTTCAGGCCACATAAAAGCATTTTTAAAAATGGAGTGAAATAAGCACAATTTGCCATACTTTGACTAAAAATAAGTTAGCATACAAAAGTATTAAAGTCCACCAAATTGGAGGAATTAAACTTAGAAAAGACACATTATAAAGAAATATGTATCTCTATAATATGCAAAAGATACATAAGAGGCATACCATTCAGTAAATTATGTATACATATATAAACAGCATATATATATTAGATATGAAATCAGTCAGACAATAGTCTTTAAAACAGGGACTTGCATCTTATATTCACCATGTATTCCTCTTTCTTTTAAGGTTTTGTCAGCACTATTAAAAACACAGAACACTTACAAGCCAAAACTAAAAACCAGCTGAATGTCAGCTGTTGAAATTTTCCCCATCTTACTCAGGAAACCCAACATGTTTTTCCTGCTAATTTACACTTTACTTCACAGTTAAATGTACCTTGAAAGTGTTAAAGATAACAGTATTTCTGTGATCCGATGAAACTTGAAAGCGCACTGTCTTTCCTCTCCTTATGCACAGAGAAAGTTGAGAAAGGCATTTCAAACTAAGACATTCACAGGAGCTTTTTGTAAGAAAAAGACTTCACTTCCAAAAACTGACTGTGCTATTTGCATAGATTGCAAGGCAGTCGTGTTTAAGCAATGTCTATGAAATGCAACCATATATGAAGGACTATATGCAACCATATGCCAGCAGCTAAGTGCTCATTAGAATCTCTTCAATGGACTCAGGTTCCAAGCCACCTCATGATCCAGGGCACCAGAGAAGAGACACCTTGTAAATGAATTTCAGCTCTCAGGAAAATCCTGCTTCATCTTGTATTCCCAAGCTACAGAGAGGTTGTTGGAACCTCGGAGGTGTCTCTTGGAGTACCCAGTATCATGGCAAACTTCATCTTCATTTCCCATTCATAAAAGGTTGGTGTACCAGATGACACCACAGAAGGAAGATGGACAGTTAGACACGTAGATCCAAGGAATGCATACTTACCATCTCCCTCTGGCACAGTTTATAACTAATGCAAAATCAAACAAAAACATTATCTGACTTTGATTGTTCAAGATTAAAGTTTCTGGAGAGTGTTTTAAATATTCCTTTTCCCTATTATTTTTCCTTCTTTGAGGCAGCAGTGTATTAACCAGTCCTAGTTTTTCATTATTGCAATTCAGATATAAGTTTTACACACAAATACATTGGTCTTCCTGGACTTCACCTGATCAAATCTTTTCTGTTCTCTTTCCTATTGCCCCTATCCCACCTTCTGTCAAAATGCCATATCACAGTAATCGCCAAGTTACCTCCGTACTCTAGGTTATCAAAATTGACTTATTTCATATTGTTCTCCTAGCTTTTCTTCACACAACTTCCCACAAACACCAATTACGGTATTTTAATCTACCTTTTTCTCTCTGTTCCCCTAAAGCCACCCAGTCCGGGGTCCATTTAAGGTCAGGACTCAATTGCAGTGATGGTTTCCGAGCAGGTGTCTCTGTCTCCATTCTCTTTCATCACATCCCACCTAGTCACTGATGCTCTAATGATTTTCATCTGACTTTATTTTCTTCAGGTGTCTTGCCTGCTCAGCAATCTCGGAGGCTTCAGTGTCGCTTATTATGCACATTCCAAGCCTTATCTGGCCTTCAGAGGTTTCCACTAATATGACACCTCCCGGGATCCCATCCCACCTTCATTTCTTATTACCTCACACTGCAACCTCTCTACTCTCACCAGCAATATCTGCTGGCCATCTCCCACATGTGATTTGCTCATTTTCATCTCTGTATCTTTCCTCATGCAAACTTCCCCACCCACTGACCTACAAATTCATTTATTGCTGTTTTCATCAATATCTTGCTTCTCTTCAAAATTCTGCTCATCACTCATCTCTTCAGAAATTTCTTCTGAATTAATTGCAATCAAATATGGGACTCATTTTGCCTTTTATCCCCTCAAAACAGGGCAATCCTCTGGAGTTATTGAGGGTGAGGATGTGAAAACATAAAGAGATTCAAGATAATGCATGTAATTTGAGTGCCAAATCTCACAAATGGTTTGATCTAAATTAAGAACAAAGAAAATATCTTGCAGATAAGGAAAATGATCAAAGGTCCAAACAAACAAAGCTCTCTTACACATAGAGGCTTTTATAAGGGAAATATCTACATAAAATAGCGACAGCTGCCACATATTAAGGACTTTTAAAATTTCTGCTAGGGACCATATATACAGTAACTCATTTAATTTTTGTTATACACAACATAGGTATTGTTATAGTAATGTTACAGTGAACAAAATCAATGGCCAGAGAAATAAAATTACTTGCCCAAAATCACATAACTAGGAAGAAATAAAAGCAGAATTTCAACCCAGAATTTGGTATTTGTCTTCTCCCTAGAATCTGTATTACAAGCCACCTGCGCTCTTGTCTCATATTCTGAATAGCATTCGTAGCCCCTATTCTAGTAGTTACTTAAAAAAAAAGTTTACACCTGAGCTGACTAGTTTTGTTTCACCAACTGGCACTTGATACTGTGCGCATTTTTTTCACTCTTTTTACACAATCTCTACTTTTGGCCACACTAACCCTCTCTTAATGAACCTGCCTCTCACTAGAACTAGAAAATTGGAGTCATGAGATAAAAATCTCTCCTCTTAAAAACAGATTGAACATAACCCTTCTTCTCTCCCATTATGTTGTCTCCCTATAAAAGGTCAACCCATACTATTGTGCTTTAGTACCTATGTGTTCTTTACTTTTCAAAGCCTTTATTCATCATGTAACCCCAAATTTCCTGCATTATCAATCTTTTTACTTCTATTGTAATATTGCCTTCAAATAGCAACTGCCATAAGTTTTAAGATAAATAAATAATGTGTAAGTAATGTAATACATAAATTAAATAATTGTTTTTTAAAAAAATATTTCCCATGACACATATGGTCGTTTAAATATGTCCTTACTTCTTTGCTCCACTTCGTGGTCAAACCCCCTGAAAGAGTTGTCTTCACCGCATTCCCCGCTTCCTTACCTCCTCACTTCCTGACTGGTTTCTTCCTCTTGTTCCATCGGAACTGTTCCAGTCAAGCCTCCAAGGACCTCCATGGATGTCCAATCCATGCTAAATTCGAGGGGAATGTTCTTTCCTTATCTCAGTTTGTGAGAGTAGAATCCTCACAACTGGAATTAGTACTCTTATATTAGTGCCATTATAAGAAAAAACACAAGAGAAATGATCTCTCTCTGGATCATATGAGGATACAGTGTGAAAACAGCCCTCTGCAAGACAGCCATCACTGATAAATGAACCTGCTGCCATCCTGATCTTGGATTTGCCAGCTTCAGAACTGTGAAAAATAAAGGTTTTTTTGTTTAAGCCACCCAGTCTATGATATGTGTTGTAGCACCCTGATCTGACAGAGGACAAATTTCTGCCTCAATCTCATCCATGGGTTCTCAGGAGTAGGAGCAGGATATTTCTCATCAGCATGCTGATATAATGCCTTTCTTTAATTGTATGTGTCTCGGATTTTAGCTCTAAGTCCAGAACTTGCCCTCAGCTTCTATTTTTGTGTGTATTGTATCTGTCTCACTGTATATCAACAGGTATTGCAAAATTCAGCACCTTCTCAAGCTTCTGCAAGAAACACACTGACATGAAGCATGTATGAGATATCACAAAGATCTACCATCTTATGCAACACGCACCATTCTGGCAGCTTACTGATTCTTATTCTTCTCTCACCTCACTAACTCTCTTCTGGAAGCAAAAAATTATTCTTATCTCATTCCCAGAAGATGAGGGACTATTCTTTTATTACCATTTACAAAATTGCTTTATCAAAGTACTTCTCTCAGACAATGATCACCCCAAGAAAAATTTTAGTAAATATATTTTTCTATTATAGAATCCTTACATGCTAATGAAAATATGTCTGAGTTTTCATTTTGTCCTTACTATCTAGCCTTTTCCATCACTATTGAAGATGAGAAAACAATGCCGAGTTATGTTTATTGATAAAGCAGTTCAAAAATGCCCATATTTTGACCAATATGAGCATGATATTCACAGTTCCATGAAATGCAGTTAAGAGATTAAAAGTAAATTCTTAAGGGTGTTTTAAAGTGACTACCTAATGATAGTCTAAGAAATCACGTCTTTTTAATTAAATGATAGTGGCAAATTTAGCATTTCTTAAATAACTAGTGTGATGTTTATGGGAGAAAGAAATAAAGATTCAAAGTTTAATAAATGTTTCCAAAGTTCACAAGAATTTAGTTTTGTTTATAAAACAGCTTCAATATTTTCAGAACAACATAGTTCAACTATTCCAGAAGAATGTGTCTTTCAAATGTCTGGTGGAATGTTTTAGCCCACTATTAAGAAAGGTTACACTGCTTATTTACACTCTGGTGATTATATCTTTAAATATAAAGGACTAATCAATGTGTATTAAAGATTTATGAAGGAACAAGTTAATAATTTTCCACTCAATTCCTTCCTACTAATTAAAGATTTTTCACCATTAATCTTTGTCCTTTAGCATTTAATCTGAAGTAATGTTTGCCTTTTAGCTTTAGAATTAATTTTAAATAACATCTTTAATTTTGGCATAAAGAACTATTTTCACAATTGCCTTTCAGGTTAAATTAAGAAATCTCTAAAAGTCTCCTATTTAACTTTACATATAAAATGTAATTTGCATTAATCTGATGATTTTAAACTACACATTTGGCCCACAATATCTAATTAATTTGGCAAGAGAATTATGGAAATAATAAAAATTACTTCTAAATTTCAAGGGCCACTTCATTTTTAAATGTCTTATTAAATATATCTTCATAATAAAAGAAATCATTCAGAAGAAATGTAATAGTATTTTAATTTCCAAGTAATAGGTATGCTGAATGTTAATTTGTCCTACTTTTGGCATCCACAGGAGACAAAGCATTGTATTCTCAAAGCCAAAAGCAAAAAGTTCATTAATGCAACCTGAAAAAATGCAATAAAATCAAAGTTGTTTGGCAGAGAATACAAAGATGTGAGTTGAAAATCTGAGTGCTTCATTAAAAAAAGAAAAAAACTAGCTGGCATAGCATCATTATCTTTAGTTTTTCTTGCATTTCAATCAAGAGACCAGTGAGGAGTAATAATATTTATGAAGATCAGCACCTTAGTTACGTGTTTCTTCATCTATGCGTTTTGTAAAGCTGCTTTTTGCTGACCTTAAGAATAGTCCAGGCCGGGCGCAGTGGCTCAAGCCTGTAATCCCAGCACTTTGGGAGGCAGAGGCGGGTGGATCACGAGGTCATGAGATCGAGACCATTCTGGTCAAAATAGTGAAACCCAGTCTCTACTAAAGATACAAAAAATTAGCTGGGCATGGTGGCGCGTGCCTGTAATCCCAGCTACTTGGGAGGCTGAGGCGGGAGAATTGCCTGAACCCAGGAGGCGGAG